>VDFB02270651.1:287944089-288164405 GCA_007258455.2 Sequoia sempervirens | reverse complement strand
AAAATTAGAAGCACCAACTTCATGAGATATAGGAGCACCAACTCCTTTACAAAGCAACAAATTAAAGAATTCTATCAGAACCCTAGAAGTGCAATTTTTGCAACCCTAGAATTACAATAGAAGACTATAAATATCCTTGTTAAGCACATTGAAGAATGTTGTATGACAACATTTTCAAGAAATGTAATAATCTGAGAATCAAAACAAATATTTTCAATGTAATATCTTATGTATTAAATGTATGAAAACATCATATTCCTCTTTTCAGATCACACAAAAAAATGCCTGAAAGCCATCTTTTAAAGACCCTGCAAATAATAACCTCTGTATGTGGCTTGAATAACTGAGTGAACTCGGGTTAGGGTTTGATTGAAAAACCCTAAACAATCCTCCTTAAAAGTAAACTCTTTCAACAAATATCACCACATTGAAACAATTCAGTTACAATCTAACTGAAAAAATCAACTCGGGTTTGTGAAACCCTACCAAATTTCTATCTTCAACAAAAACAAAATTTTCTACTAGAATCTTAGAAGACTTGAATTGAAAAATGCTTATGCCTTAAGCACCAAACTGAATACTCCAAAAAAATCTTTTAAAAACAAAACCACAAGATCATTTTATTTGATCACAAAGGATAAAGGCAAAGAAACCCCCACAACCTATCAAGTAAACTCATAACGACCCAGCTAGAAGAAACTCCTCTAACTTCCTCAGTTA
This sequence comes from Sequoia sempervirens, assembly GCA_007258455.2. Taxonomy (NCBI): domain Eukaryota; kingdom Viridiplantae; phylum Streptophyta; class Pinopsida; order Cupressales; family Cupressaceae; genus Sequoia; species Sequoia sempervirens. Next base: position 288,163,685 of record VDFB02270651.1, on the reverse strand, counting down.
AAAAAAAAATGCACTCATAGAAAAATTTCCATTGAGCTTCATGTTTTGGGATTGCATTAGTTCTCATTGTTGTTTTAGAATGTTGGTTGAGCTTTTGCATACTTCACATATGGTGATAGCTAGGGTTCAAGAAATTAACACATTGAGACAAAAAAAATATTACCCTAATCTTCTTTCTTTCAAGTCTGTCAAAGATTTTAATAAAAAATAATGATGTTTTGAAGTTCGATACTTTGTAGCAAAACATCATAATGACTTGGAATCTACTACTGAAGGTTAATAACCATTTGAAATCCGCACTGCTATCTATTACCAAATAATGACTTTGAGAAAGATGATGCTGCCAACGATGCCGAAAAAATGATGACTTATGAAATAAAGACCAATTGATATTACTTCCATGTGACTTGTCAAAGTCAACTTCCAATTTAGTACCATGTGCTCAATGAAACTCGATAGGGTTTGATGTATATGCCACACAAAATGAAACCTGATACCATATAATATTGATGTCACTGCCATGTGACTTTAACAAAGATAACTCCAATGAAATGAAATAACCACTCGATATTGCAAGGTAAACAACAATACAATGTGCCAAAAGAAACCAATTAAGGTTTATATTATATGCCACATTAAATAATCAATCAAGATGCTTATGAACACTTCAATGTTGATTATCATAGAAAGGCTCGTATAGTGAAGTCACCTTATAATGCCCATGTAGAGAAATCAAAGAACCATTGACACAATGATATCGCCAAGTCAAAACTGCATGAGATATGCAATAGAAATGTGGATAATCAAGCACATTAAAATGTAACAAGAAAGACCAAATGACCTTAGTCACCTGAGAAATGATTGTTTTGACAAATTGAACCTGCAAATGATCAATCAGAATATGATCAAATAACCTGTGACATGCAACCTCAAATGTAGCCTTTAAATGATCCTAAAAATGATCAACCTAAATAACCTATACAATGCCTTATCAACACTATCAGTCCAACATAATCATAAACACTAAAAGAAACACTGTTAGTCCAACATAATCATAAACACTGAAATAATATCATATAGAGTAGATCCAAAAATGAACATCATGTGGCTCATCAAATACCCTCAATTTTGACATCAAGGACAAATGAAAGACAACTGAAAGCCAATAGTAAGAGCCAAAGTGACCCTCGTAATGTCCGTCTCTAAGTGTTGCTGTCACACACTCCTTCTAACAACATATCCAGAAGTCATAGAATGATTTGTGAAGCTCATAAAGTTTCACAACACACAGGCTCACAACTTATGCAAACGTGAGAGAAAGAAATGGATATTACAAGTTCACATCGGGTTCACCAAAATGTAGAGGAAGGGGATCGACTGCTCAAGACCCTAGGTCATGGGAGGGTCTAAAAAAATCAACTACCCTGATCTACCTCATGATAAGGGTAATTTAAGGTAAGTTTAATGTTTCAAGAGGGGTGAAAAGGAAGGACAACTAATTTTTTATTGTCTTTTTATAAAACCAAGAGTTCAGGAGACCAGGTGAGCAAGTTCTTGAATTTGGACTGTAACCTAAGTAGCTCTCTGCCAAAGGACTCCAATGTAGGAGACGTAAAACAACACGGTGAGTTGAAGTCCAGGTCAAGCACTCACATTCATATAGATAGGGATTACAAAGTACAGTACAAAATAATAGAAAACTCATTAACTACCTGATAAATATAGTTTTAAACGATGGCAGAAAACATAAAACAACTAAACTATTGAAATAAAAAGAAGAATACTTTAACTTAGAATATAGAATTTGATAACAAAAAAGGTGATAGAAACGAAAGTTACAGTCGGTCTAGTCTTCCGCAAGCTCCACACAAACATGATACCTACACATAGCAGAATGGGAAAAAATGTTGGGGCTATTTTGGGGCTTTCCATAGTCAAACCTCCATTTCAATGTTCCCACCTCCACAAACAACTAAGATAGCCACAATAGAGAAAGTGCGATAAAGAAAGTATTGAAAGGAAGTACTACCATGAATGATGATAACAATATGCTACATAAACAAATGACGATGCTAAGTGAAATGGATACCACCTCCCCAACAAGATGCCCTCAAGCACATGAAGGGAGATACGAGCTCACAAGCTTGTATATGCCAACATTTCCGCAACAATGAGAGGAGTGAAACCAATAGAATGTTGAATTGGAGCTTCAAAAATGGTGGAAAGTGTTGTGAAATGCTCAAGAAGTATGAAGAAGTGTGTAGTCAGGATGAAGAAGATTGAAGAAGAAGATCAATTGAGGTTGAAGAAGATGAATAGAATGTGAGAGATAGTCTTTTGAATTTGAATAGGAGCCCGAAAGAGCCGTTTGAGGTCGGTTAAGGGCACAAGGGTGTTACGCTTCATTGTCAATGGAGAAGTGTAATGCCTCTATAGATTTTAGAAGTGAGAATCCTATTAGGATGGAAGCACACCACATAGACATCCCTGATAGAAATTCCCCCACTGACACTATAGACAATTGCAAAGAGTGGAGAGTGGATGGATGAGGTGGAATAGCATATTCAGGTTTGATTTTTCTAAGGTATGGGGTGTAAATGGGGAATTTGCAAGGGGTGCAAATTCACTCCATTACAATGATGAAGGGAGCAATTTATGAATGGGAGAAAAACTATTGAGGAAAATACTTCCAAAAATCATTCAAGGCAATTTAAGGGAAAATTTAGTAGCATTTTTACATCATTTCATCATCCAAGCATCATGTCATGTGTTATGTAATTTTTTTATATGTTTTCATGCATTTTTGTTATGTGTTCTAACATTTTTAGTTCTTCAAATCAAATCAATTCAAGCAAAAATGAATCCTTGAACGTGATGAGCATAACTTCAGTCCATCAAGGAGAAAAAATCTAAGTGGTGAGTGGTAGGGTAAAAGTACAAAGCTATGTCACACTTTATAAAGGAAACAACCAATGCTAATCCAACTTTTAAACTTGAATCACTAAAAGGTAGGATATATGTTGAATTTTGAAATGATGTAAACTAATTAAATACGTATTTTTTAGTATATTTTATGTTTGTATTTTTTTCAAAAAATAAAAAAATTATTTGAATATAGCTTTTTAATAAATTTATACTATAATTTTGTTGCAGATAAAATGCTGAAAAATGAAGTTACATGAGACTTCAATCTTTATATAGTAATTTTTTTTTTCCTTCAAATTTTTTGTGTATTTATAACTTGAAACTTTAGTGCATGGATATAGTTTTTTCCAATTTTGATAAATATATATTTTTAAATAAATATTAAAATGTGTGTATTAAAACATAGTTGTTTCGATTTGACATCAAATTTCATATTAAATATTTATCTAAAATAGAAAAAAATTACACCATCTTGATATAGATTCTTTTATCTATTGCATCTTATTTAAAAAAAATATATTTTAATAAGTTTTAGTATTTTTCTTGACATGGTAATCAACCTAGTATTTTTGTGTTGATAACCTAATTTTAGTAAAAATAAACTATAAAATATAAATACTAGTTAATTTATATATATATATATATATATTTGAAAACTACACTTATGAACCTACAAAAGGCTATTTTTTATATTTTTAAAAAATGTTATTTACATGACTAAGAGTTGTTGAAACATCAAGTTTTTCAAATAATTTAATTTTTCAGTAAATTGGCTTCAAAGTGGTACTACATATGCATTTATCTAACAATTTTAGTTGGAAAATTTGTGGACATATCTAACTTAGATAGAATGAATCTTACTAGATCATATGTTTGACCAAAAATGATTTTTAGTTAGAAATACTTAAAATTATCTGTATTGATAAGTTGGTCAAAAGTGTGACATAGCTTTGTACTTTAACCTAGTAGCAAGTTGTTAATTCATTAATCCATTGCCATTTAGCCTCTATCCCTCAAAAGGATAAGCTCTCTTTATCATCAAATTTGCCATTGTGGAGGTAGAAATACCAACACGGGGTTTGACTAAGGCAAGCCCCCATATGGTACAACCCTTCCTCTCCCTTTGTGTGTGTATGCTACATATCTAAAGAGGATTGAAAGAAGATTGAAGAAAATTTTCTCATTTATGCATTCAAACCCTACAACTTAACAAGATATAGAAACTCCATTATCTCAGTAACAAATGAAAATATGTCAACCAAATCCGAAGGGAAGGAGCTACAAACCAGACACCTCATGATTGTAAAATCCTTTTTCTAAATTAAGGTTTCAATATAGGGTGCATAGGGCACCCTTACCTAGAAAAAGTTGCCTCAAATTCATAGGTTAGGTACCTCTACATGTTCACCTCATACTTTTTTGGATCTAAAATTTGTGTGTTCTTAGTTCAAATGTCTGTTATCATCTCGAAACATTGCATTTTCATAGATTAGCTAGTTGCATTATAACATTTCATCAAAACTAAAATTTCCAAAACCCCCCAAAAGAATTCAACTCCAAGGTTGATTGACTCATCTTTAGGAACACCTTGCAAGTTAATCTTGTTCTCTTGCTGATCTAAATTCCAATATTTTATAAGTGAAAAGTAGCTAATACTAGTTAGATATAGGATCACTTTTCCTATATAACACCTGCATACCATCTTGGTTTTTCTTCTTCCTAAGGGGAGGAATGTTGTTCAACAATATTGGATCATCTTCAACATTCAATGTCGATCATCTACCATCATTGCAAAAAAATCAACACTGAGGGGAGTTGTATGGTCTCTCTTCTTCTCTCTTATGGGGAGATGTTTTTCCTTGCAAGAGGTTCTCTCCTCATTCTTCAACGAGAGAATTTTGTATCTTTTCTCTCTTTTAGCGAGGATTTTTTGTTCCACTAGAATTTATCCTTTTCTCTATTTGTGAGATTGTATTTGGACATGGGTACCTAACATGGTCTTGTAGATAGGACCAATCCTTGAATATTTGCATCATTTGCATAACAATGTACTCCCTAAGCTGCACTTAAGGGGGGTGTTGGTGTAATAGGTGTTTTACCTAACTAGTTTATTGACCAGTCCTATTTACATGTTAAGTTTACTTAGGTCCAAGGAGGGAATCTTTCTAGAAGGTGTTAGTTGTCATTAGATAGTATCTTATCTTTTGAATTTTAATATTTGTGTCTTAATTCATTTAATATTAGTCATCTCATGACATAGGATAAAGACACTTGTCATGATATTTTCTAATCCCATGTATCACCTTGGCTATATAACTAAAGGTCTCATCCAACATCCATTATAATTCATTGATGAATCATATCATCATAATCTATCATTTTTGTCATTTAATAGAATAACATTATTCTCTCATATTTGATCTCTCTTGTTCTTTCATGAAATTTCTAGAACTTGGCTAGCTATAATATTTAGACAAATATTGCATGGGGTAGATTATTTTATACCAACTCTTACAATAAGATCAACTCCACAACATGGAAGTAAAATGAAGAAAATATGAGACACATAATTTGGGTGCCAGCATATGTAAAATGTATCTTCATTAACTATGATTTTCATATAAAGGGTACAAGATTTGGAACCTTCTGGCCAAGAAAATATTATATAGTAGAAGCATTATCTTTAGAGAAGCTAAGACTTCTTACATAGAATTGCAACTAGAGAAGAATAAAAAATAAGATGCCATTTAGCTACCTCCAAATGCTAATACAGTTGAACCACAAGACTCAGAAGGATTTGAAGAGATGTATATCTCACATAGTTTATAATTTATAAGGAGGTAGAACCTCTACATAAACTCTTCAAGGGGTTTACTTCACATAGAAACAATTGATAGGTATAATCCTCTTGATTGGATGTGTATTTTTATTTTGGTTACTAACATAGATGAGCCTAAGACTATGAATGAGGCTATGGGTATTGATGATACGAAGTCTTGAAAAGTGTCCATAGACAAGGAGATGGTTTCATCAAAGAAAAATGACACATGAGACATATTTTTTTTTTTAAAGGACAAATACTAGTTGGATGAAAATAGACATTCAAAATAAAGATCAATTCAGGTGATAGTGTTGATAATTACAAGGAAATATTGGTTGTAAAGGGATATTCATATGTTGAATCATGGAATTCCATTATGTGACATCAAAAATATACTTGATTGACATATGCATTTGATCTTGACTTACTAACATCATTTCTTCCTGAATCATCCCTCGGTCTAACCATTTAATCAAATTCCCCTATCTGATTAAATTCATCAATATTCGTCTCTTAATTAAATAAATCATTTTATCTAATCAAGTCACTTTCTCTTGTTAATTAAATCAATCCATCTGATCTAATTATCCTATTTAATTAAATAATCAATTTATTTGATTAAATCTCTAAAGTCTATCAATTAAATTAAATAAATTAAAACCTTATGTGATTTAATCTAACACCATCCCTTTTAATTAAATAAATGAAAATATTTATTTAATTAGCCTCTTATCATATTCTTCTCTTATTTTATTTAAATAAATCCATAAATCTAAGTCAAATAAGTCACATCACCTAATCCCCTGTTAAGTTAATTAATCCTTAATTAATTTAACCTCATATCATGTCACATCCTCTAGATAATGCAAGTTGCACATGAAAATAGATTTAATTCATTTATTAAATCCCTATTTTCCTCACAAGGCATCTTTTGGAATATTCTCTCAATTTGAATTCAAAAATTCCAAGTCAACATGTACATCCAACAAGGCATTTAAAACCTCTCTATGTCCCTGCCTTGAGCCATGGCATTTATTGCATTTTCCTTCCTCTTACATGTCATTTCAACAATTTGAATTTCAAATATTGGCATTTATTGGCACAAAACCCCAAATCTTGCACATCCATCATCCATTCATAGCTTGACAAGTGGCACCATATCATCGATGAATGTTAGTCCCACATTGCTCAAATATGGACATTCATCCATCTTGAAATCCTATAAAATGAAGAGTTCCTCCTCATTTCATCATCCACAATCCAAGCAGTTACCATGCTAAAATACTTAGCCATTTCCATCCATCATTCGTATTCTTAGCTAGGCTTTTTGCAGATTTGGCTTGGAGTTCTCATCTTTTGTCAAAGTGGACCACTCTTCATCATCAATCAACAAAGCTTGCATCTTAGGGATTGGGAAAGGGCCAATTTTCACATCAAATTAGCACCAATTCCCCCATGGGATCATGAGTTTGCACATCTAATTAGGATTTTATCTTGTTTTTGGCATTTGCATTGTGTTCTTCACTATTTTCATTCCTAGTTTGAGTTGTAAATGGATTTCATGGGGAATCCTTCTTTTAGCTTGCATTTCCTTGTCTAACTCATTTATTCATGTTGTTTTGTAGGTACTAGGAAAAGGGTTCGCGACAAAGAGTAAAAAAATATTTTTCATTGATGTCAAAGGGGGAGGATAGCAATGAAAAATGCTTTATCAGTCTAAGGGGGAGTTGGAGTTATGTTTTGGCAGTGTAATCATTTTTTGTTTTGACACTTAGTCATTTTTCACTAAGTGTTGCCATCAATGCCAAAGGGGGAGATTGTTGGCATATGGCTTGGGGAAATTTTTGGCATATGGTTTGCTTGATGGAATGTGGCTTCTTGTGTTGTCATTGTGGCAACCTAAGTCATCTCTCCTATCCACAAATGAAGATTTGTCCATACCAGCAAGAAATGCAAGATCAGAGGTTTACCAACAAAAAGTATGAAGAACAAGGTATTCGGTAAGTATATCGATCTGTACGCCTCATCGGATCATCATCTTGAGTTGTGGATCTCCGAGAGAGTTTGTTAAGAATCTATACTATCTTGTTGTTAAGTTTAGTGGTGTCGCATTGATCAGTGTATGAGTTAGGAGATTCGGTTGGATGCTTTGGCCAGATGTTTTTTTGTTTATTTTCTCATTGTGGTTGACCTAGTGAATGTCGCATGTCGCGGATCTATAAGGAGTAATTTTTTAATTGTTTCTTGTGTTGGTTATTTTTTTGGGTCCTATCCATGTCTTAGCCAACTTTGATGGGTTTGCATTAAATGTAATTTGATTTGAGCCGATTGTTGAAGAATATTTCTTATTTTGTTAAAGCCGAATTGAAGCGATTAATAGCATATATATATATAAATGAGGTTAGGTAATTCATTTTGATTGGAAGAAGGTGTGTGAAATTGTGTGAATATGTGTGAAGAGCAGAGAAGATGTGGGTGCGAGTATTAGAAGGGTGATTGAGCGATCTATGCACAGTTTCAGAAGGGCAGAAAAATAGAGTAGAGCAGAGCATAAATACAGAATCAGTTAGAAGGGTTGAAGATCATCTACTGAGCTTCAATAGAACTGAATTCAGTCATTTTGAGATGCTATCCTCTTAGTTCAACCTTTTGTTGTAAACTCAAACATTTTGTAAGACAGTGATCCTTCCTGTAAGCAGTGTACTTCTTTAGCAGTGAGCTCTAGGCAGTGTGCCTGAATGCATGTGCATTCCCTTTTATTCATACTTTTAATAAAGTATAAATTGTGGATTAATCTCCACATGTTTTTTTCCCTAACAGGGTTTCCACGTAAAAATATTGGTGTTATGGTGCTTTCTTTATCTTGTTCTTGTGCTTGCATCTTTACTTTTGTCTAAATGTTGTGGATGGTTTAATATCTGGATTTAAAGTTTAAATTGTTGAACACCGATTCACCCCCCCCTCTCAGTTTTCCCTGAGTCCAACATGCATATGTCCAAGAAAATTTTATTTTGTGTTCATTAATGAATGTCGTGAAGTTGACCTTTTCCTCAGGACCTAAGGAAGTTGCCTGATATGTTATTTTTGGTGTCTTTGTTGTGTTGATGTTGATAGGTTTGGAACCTTCAACCAAGAGTGCTGAATTTTCTTGATATTTTGTAATGGGGAGATTGAATCCTCCATCTTCAGGTGCCTTAGAGGGGTTTTCACCTTCAAATACATCATTTTTTTCTCTTTTCTTGATCCAATAGAGCCACATTGTGGTTTTCCCTAGGAGATCTCTTTTTTATTTTTAAAATTTTCAATTTATTTTTGCAACTAGAGGATGCAATCTCCCCTCCAAAGTATTCCCCTCATTCAAGCTCCATTACAAATCCATCCTTATGATCTCCTCATGGTATATCATTTTGAAGTCCCATGAACTCCGCAATAGCTTCATCATTTTGGAATGTGTCCAAAATAGGTGTGTGATGTTGTTAATCCCAGTCTAAATTAATTGTGGGTAAAGCAAGGATATTTTATCATTGGTATTAGCAAATCTTATGGATGTTGTAGATAGGGTAGAGGTATCATGGTTACCTAGGTTACATAGGGTATCTAGGTTATAATCACTAGAGGCACAAGAATACAATTCATATTCATTGGAATCCATTTTAGTGTGATAATCTTCATATGTGGGTTCAGTAGCGATGGTATTTATATTAAGGTTTCCAAAAAGACTTTGGAAACATAAGTTGCCATCTATAAGGTCGTAATCACTTGATATCTCAATAGTGGTAGAAGGAGCTCTTTCCTCATAAGAGGTGCTTTCAGTGCTTGGGGAAATCACATCTAATGAACCATATCCTATTCCAAGATTCTTCTTGCACTTTTCTATGATAATTGGTTCTCTTATACCTTGTTCATGTAGACCAAGGCCACCTTTTCTAGAAAACCCCATGATTTTTGCTATCTTATATCCTTTATTGTTTTGATCAATATGAAGGGGAGTTGGTGGTTTCTCCCATCCTTCTCTATAAATATATGAAGATAGCTCTTCTTTTCATCTTGCATGTCTCCTCACTTGGTGAAGATGGCGGTTTTGAATTCTATTGTAATAGCTTGAACATGCTTGATCTCTCTCGGTCATCCATACGTCTTTGGGGTTGGGGGAATCATTCCAATGCAAAAGGATTGATTGAAATGGTATTCTCCACAACCCTTGTCAAGCACTTGGATCTTGAGATTAAATTTTGGTGGCTCAGTTGATGGAGGTGCAGTGGAGAATGAAGTTAGTGATGATGGGTCAACATATGACAAAGAGTGGAAAGATATATCAATTCTTGGAATTTGAAGAATCCTTTTGTACTTCTCCAATTTTGTGCAATAATGAAAAGGTTCAAGGTCAGCATATATTGTAACTTCCTTACCATTGTAAGGAAATTTTAAGCACTGATCCATGGTCGTCCCAAGAGAAGGTTGTATGGTAGCTCAAGATCCAGTACTTGACATGTTTGGGGTATTGCTAGTCCTATTTGAATGAGAAGTATGATTGTTCCTTCTAAGTTTCTCTCCATATCATCATAAGCCCTTATAGTGATACTTTTTTTTTTATCTATTAGCTCATCAAAATATCCAATTTTTTTACTAATTTTAGGGTACAAATTTTTAAGCCTACAACATTATCTGCCAGTACTCTCTTGACCTTGTGTTTATGGACACAAACTTCTAGATAAAGGGCTTGATTGTGGAAATATCTTTATGGAAGGTCTTTCTTAGAAAATACCAAGTGATGGGTGGAGATGATGTTACCAACTATGGCTTGAAACTAATCAGCGTTAAGGTCATTAGGTACTGATGTTTTGACAAGAGCTTTCTCTAAGATTTCTTTATGTGATGGCGACAACTTCAAAAGCTCAAGGATTGAGATTAATTTAGGAGTTTTGTTTAATTGTTCCACAATGTTGTAGTAATTTGATGGCTTAATTATGGATTTTTCCTGGGGTGAGGCTCCTTGGATTGTGACTCTCCCTCTTTGTGTAGTCACATTACACTCGGTATCTTTTCCTAGTATGGTTACAACATTGATGGTATGATCGTCTTGAGAGATGTTTCCTATGAGTTCGTTGTAGGTGAAGTTGGCTTTACGGTAATCTTTCCCTTTACCCTTTCCATTTCCCCTAGAATGGTTGAGGATTGGATCCTTGTATATTTTTAAGTCTTTATTTCAAGAGCAATGTTCTATTTTGGCCTCTCCTTTTTCTATTAAGTCTTGCATGATTTATTTGAGCCTCATACAATTTTTGGTGGTATGACCCTTGATCTTGTGAAATTCACATTTTTCATTCTCATTATACCAAGGAGGTTTGAAATTTGGCTCATCATAGCTTTTTTTGTTATTAATCTTGATAAGGTTTGTTTGGACCAATTTTTGCATAATTACCTCAAGGGATTCTCCCAATGGAGTAAATTTTCTTCTAGGTTGTTCATATTACCTTGGAGGCCTCCTTTCATTATCCTACCCTTGATTTGGCTATTGGTTATTTGGTTGGTTGTTCTAAGGATGATTGAATTGGTTTTTCGGCGCATTTTTTGGATTATATCTTTGTTGTGTTGTTTGAACATTATTTTGTGGTCCATTGGGAGGTTGTATGTTTTGTACAACCTTAGTATCGACCACTCTGTCGTTGGTTACATTTTTTGTTCCTTTCCCAAATATTTGGTTTGTCATTTGAACTAGAAGCTTGATCCTTCGAGTTACAGAGTTTAATTGCTTCCCTTGTAATGAGATCTCTTTCGATGAGCAAGCCTTTTTCAATAGTTTCCTCAAAGTTACTAGGGCACAACACTCTGAGTTGGTAACTAATGTTTGTGTGTATGTTAGAGACAAATATGACTACAAGATTTTTCTCGAGGATGGTCCATTTACATGTATTGGCTTTGTGTCTCCATCTCTGTAGATATGGAGAAAATGATTCCCCTTGACTTTGTTTAATTTTTGGAGAGATCGAGGATTGTTATATCCCACTCTATGTTGTATGAGAAATGATTGAAAAAAAATTCAGACAACTCATCGAATGTTTTGATACCAGGTGGTAGATGAGAGAACCACTCGATAGAAGCCCCACCAAGACTTCATGGTAAAAGCCTCATTAAATAGGTATCATTGTATTGCAAATCCATGAAAGCTACTAAAAATTCTCACATGTGCTATATTGGATCCCCTCTTCCCTATATTTGTCAAATTTTGGTATTTCAAAGCCCTTGGGGAAAGGTATCATAGATAAGTTTTGTTCAAAGGGATATGGGCATATATCTTGTAGAGCATAGCTCTTCTTTGGCTTTCCAATTTGGATGTTTGATATTATTTGGTTGAGGGTTTGTAGTTGCACGCTTATGTCGTTAGTTGGTGCACTTGATTGAGGATTTCGAGCGTTGTAACCTTGTTTTTCTATGACATTTGTTTGGTCATAAATGGGATGTTGTGTAGGTATGGGACTTTGACAACCATGTTGTGTGTAAGGAATATTGGGTCCTTGTTGTGTGTTGTAGGTATGTTAAGTTTGTGGTACACCGTGATATTGATTTTGAGGTATTCCTTGGTATTAATTGTGTAGAACTCCTTGATATTGATTTTGAGGGATATCGTGGTATTGTGTTTGAGGTACATCTTTTTGTTGGGGAATAGGAGTTGGAGTTTGGGTTTATGGAATACCATGATATTGTGTTTGAGGTATAGATTGATGTTGTTGATTTTGAGGAATACCTTGATGATGCGTTTGGGGTATACCTTCATGTTTTTTATTTTGAGTACCTCGGTAGTGTGTTTGGGGTACACCTTGTTGTTGTGGAACTTGGGGAGTACCTTGGTAGTGCGTTTGGGGTACACCTTGTTGCTGTGGATTTTGTTGAAGAGTACTTTTGTAGTGTGTTTAGAGTGCACTTTGTTGTTGTAGAACTTGGGGAGTACCTTGGTAGTTTGTTTTGGGTACACCTTGTTGTTGTGGATTTTATTGAAGAGTACCTTGGTAGTGAGTTTGGGGTACACCTTGTTGTTGTAGATTTTATTGAGTACCTTGGTAGTTTGTTTGGGCTACACCTTGTTGTGGATTTTATTGAGGAGTACCTTGGTAGTGAATTTGGGTTACACCTTATTATTGTGTATTTTTTGAGTACCTTAGTAGTACATTTTGGGTACACCTTGTTCTGGATTTTGTTGTGATTTCCCTTGTTGATATTGTGCATTATTTGAAGGGTCATAATATGATGTTTGTTGTGACATGTATTGTCCTTGTGACGGGATGTTACCTTGTTGGAAGGCTTCCCATGTTCTGCATAGTGTTTTAGGGTGGCATGTTTTGAGTTGAATTTCCTTGATATTATTGAGCTACCACTGCTTGCTCAATTTGTGATGGTTTCCTATACAATGGGTTATCCATAGGTTGTGGTTTAGATTGATCATTATTTTGTGAGAACAAGGGTGGTATCTTGGGATCCACCATTGGTTTTGGTATCTATCTTACCACTATTTGATGTCTTAATGGAATGAGATTAGGATCCTTAATAATTGCCACATTAAAGTCTATGGGTAGTTTGGCACCACTTTGTGCTAGTGTGAGGAAATACGAGTTTGCGTTCTTCCTAAGCATTTTGTACATAAGTTTCTAAATATTAGGATCTTGGGAGTGCTCTAAGATTTTTTTGTTGGTTAGTTCATTTTCACTATTGTATTCTTCTATGATGATATTCTAAGAAGCAGGAGGTTGGTTTTGTCTAGAAATCATGTTTTCATGTTCAAGCAATACTTCCTCATCACTAGGTGGTTAATTTTTTGTAGTTTTAAAGGTGGGTTGTCCTTAAGGAGTTGAAAGTTCATTTGGATTATAATCCCATGATTGAGGTTCCTTAGTAGTGGTGTTTTTCTTGGGTGCACTAGAACTACTATTGTTGGCTTCCATTCTTTTGTATTGAGATATCATTGTAGTCATAAACAAGTTCGAGACCTTGGTGAATTTTGTAATAACTAATTATGAAATGGGATGGTGTTTGGTTTTTTGAGATTTTTGCTAAAATGATGTATGAAGATGATGTGTGAAGACCTTTGGTCAAAGGTTGTTGGTGGTTTTCTATGGATTGTATGCTTGATGCTCAAGACCCTAGGATAAGAGTATGAGTGATTTTGTTGGATGTTTTGATGTGATGCTAATATTAGCACACAAAGTGTACAAGACTTGGACTGATATTTTTCTCTATTTTTAGAGGATATGTTGATACTCTACTTGAACTAGCTTTGAAGTTGCAAGAAAAGGTTGATGTTAATATCCTAGAAAATGGTAGCAAGAGGATAATCCAAGGTGTTGTATTTGATTTGTGTATAAAAACTAGGTTGATGTTGTGATATGTTGATGGATGTGGAAAGATTTTGATATGATTTGTTGTAGGTCTGATTTTTTTCGTGTTTCAAAGGATGATGGATTAACTAGTTTTGGACCAATTCTGATTTGCACTAGAATATAGAACAATAGTGGTTTCTATTTAGGACAGTAGCGACAATTTTTTAGATAGTAGCAGTTTCTTTTTTAGGATGACTGCAATAATTTTAACAAGAGCAGTCTCTGTTTAAATCTGTGACTAGTGAAACAAAGAGGGAAAAAATAAAAAAATTAGTAATAGCAGTGAAAACTTAGGACGATAGTGGCAATAATCTAGAAAAAAATCAATACAAATGAAAATAGTGGCTCTGTTTCCAAAAATTTTAGTTTCTTGACAACAGTTTGTTGGATAAGTTTGTAAGTTTTGGGATACTTTGTTTGATCTGATGTTTTGAAAATTTTGTTTGAGATATAGCAAGTGATAAATCACATCAAAAAAAGTGTATAAACTAACCATATGTTTCAATGATAAGAGGCCAAAATCAGCCCAAGTTTAAACTAGTATCAGCATCAAAAACATTTCAAGCAATATTATCCCTAAGGTAGATGGCCAATGCCAACACTTTCAAGCGCACAACTTGGAAGCTCCTTCAACTTAAGGGTAGGGACACCCAAAGGGATGTATACACTTAATTCTTTCGAGAGTGGATAGATAGCAGCCTCTTGGAATGGAAGGATAACCCAAAACACCCTTTCCCCATAAAGCTACAAGTAGCTTATGCTAAGTTGGGGATTTCTGTCTCAACTCAAGGGAGTTCATATGGTGAGTAAAGTATCTTCCAGGTACGGTGTGCATCCCTTGCACTGAACTGTTTCACCAAGTAGAATATCTCAATCAATAAGGTGGGAAAACTACCATAAAGTTTTTAGTCACTACTTAGGGGACCCAACGCTTGGCTAACATCCAACAAGCCACTTAAGGCTTTAACCACTCCTAATATGGGACTAATTATACCTCAAACGTATGTGGATACCTCCCCATTCTAATTGGCATTGACGACCAAGTAATCACTGGTTAGACCCAGGTTTTCACCAAAGCCAATTTATATAGAGGCTTGAGGGAAATACAGCTTTGGGTTGCCTTAAGTTCTCCAGAGTGAGATGTACCTCAAGGCAGGCCCGATTGAAAGGTAATGATGTAAAAAGAAATTATGAAAGACAAAGTGTTTCTCATCACCCAAGATCATCCAAAGATGTAGAGGGAGAGGATACACACTTGGTTTTCCAAACATGGTGAGCATAGTAGAAAATTTATAGCAATTTTTTTTTAAGCCCAAAAGTGAAGTG
This sequence comes from Sequoia sempervirens, assembly GCA_007258455.2. Lineage (NCBI taxonomy): Eukaryota > Viridiplantae > Streptophyta > Pinopsida > Cupressales > Cupressaceae > Sequoia > Sequoia sempervirens. Next base: position 288,148,241 of record VDFB02270651.1, on the reverse strand, counting down.
TGTAAAGATAACAATTCATTTTTTAGATGTACCAACTTCAAAATGTTTGAGACTTCAAGCAATAAATATCATTTTGCAATCAGAAAAAGATGATTTGTTCAATTTTATGCACCAAATTGAACCACGAAGATTGTCACCAAGTTTTTTAATGTACCAAATTAAATGTTTCAAGTTGTGTTCATTTTTATTACACCAAAAAGAGATGTGCAATTTGTAGGTTATTTTAGGTATACCAAAATGAAAGTACAATCAATTCTTAGTACAACAAAATGAAATGTGAGATTTGTAGGTTATTTTTAGGTACACCAAAATAAAATGTGAAATCAATTCTTATTACACCAAAATGAAGTGTGAAAGTTAATTGTTCAATTTTAAATGCACCAAACGAAGTGTGAAAGTTGATGGTTCAATTTTAGATGCACCAAATGAAGTGTGATATTTGTAGGTTCTTTTTAGGTACACTGAAAAGACATGTTTTAACTAAAAATGCTTTAAAAATTGAAAGTCCTTGGACTATTCGTCAACTTTGCAAGCAAACGGTTAGTTTATTCACACAAAAACATGCCATAATCTTGCAAGGGTTGCAAAAACAATGTTAGAAAATCTCACAAGCACATCAAATAATCAATGGTTAGGGTTAGGTAGACTAAAAATCCAAAGTGTAATGTCATAAAATTGCACCCCTTGCAATTTCACATACATTCTTGCATCCTCTTTAGTGTCTGCTCCCTTAGAACTTTTGTAGGTTCATTTTAGCCCATGCATCAGCCTTTTTCCCCTCTCGGGATGCTCTGGAAAATAGCACGCTGCACATATGTCTGTGCACTACGCTAGTATCCTGCAACATTTCAACATTCAAATGCCCACTTACAAGTATGTTTGCCACTTTTTAGCTAATTTTTTCGATGGTAACGGCCCAAGATGCCTTGTAACGGCTCAAGAAGCTTCTTTTCCCTCTTTAAAAGTTGTCTTTTCAACTCATTTGGCATTCTTCTACTTTTGGGCTTCTATCCTAAACATTATCCTATCTTTCTCTTGCTATCCTGCTTGCACAAACTCTTGCTTGCTACAACAGCTCCAAGCTTTCACATTCTTACAACACTTTGGGCTCTTGATGTTCTCTTTGTTTCCCTCCTTGGCTTCCTAATCCTTGCATGTGATATCTACCGTATGCCTTGCACCTTTGAGTATCTTGGGATTTTTCATGTCCCCGATTGATTGCATCTTTATTTCATGATACAGGTTCTCCTCCTTGAGCAGGGATTGATTTTATCATGCCCTATTTGCTTGCTTCGTTCATTCTCTCTATCTATCTAGCTTTCCATGGAGGTGGGAACACCAAAATGGGGGTTTGATTGAGGAAAACCCCTATAAAGCCCCAATATTTTCTCTAGGTATTACGTATGCAGGTATTGAAGACATTCATTTGTTGGAGACTCCATTACTTGGGTTTTTGTGAGTTTCTTCTATCTCTCATCCTCTTTAACTTTATCATTTGTGCTTTATTTCATTTCAGTTTTGTTACATTTTGTTACCTTTCCACATTCTATAAGTTCTTAGCAATCTAATTGTTAGTGATCATTTAGTTATTTTCTATGATATTCTCGCTTTCTAGTCTATACAAGACACCAACATGCTACGTTGTCTTTTGTATTCCATGTTGTTATCCTTTGGTCGAGAGCTCGGCAGTCTATCTAGAAAATATTTGTGATTTACTCTTTTTGATTCTAGAACTCTCGTTGTTCCCTAAGGTAGTTTAGGGTAGTTCACCCCTTGGGAATATCTTGAGAATAAAGATACCCATGAGTATTGAATCCCCCTTCTCTCCATTTTGGTGAACCTAACATGAACCGTAGTATTTTACAAAAAAACTAGGAATTTATTTACCCCAACTTGGTGGGGTCATAATTTTGACTCAGTGCTCAAAATTCAGAACCGTTTACACTGTTGGAAAGGTCTCCAAGAGGACTAATTCAATCCCTAAAATATTGTGCCTTCAACAATTGAAATTTAGGGACCGATGCAATTTTTGACCCCAAAATCTACTCTAAAGACCTCCGAAAATGCAAATTACTAGAACCTATAAAATACCTAAAAATTTTGAAAATCTAAATTTTTGGTTTTTCTCAGTAAAATGAATGTAATATCCTCTTTTATGAGTTCAGTATCTAATTATATTCAAAATTTTAATGATGTTCCATTTCATGCATATGATAGTGACTTGTCTTTACCCATGTCACTTTGTATCTTTGATCCTTCTCATGAGATTCCTCTTGCTTTGAAGGATATCTTATTGCATGAAGATGAAATCATTGATACATTTCTTAACATCAATCTACCTTCTCTTCATTCCAATGCACTCTCTTCTAGAGATGATGCATTAGTGAATGATGAATCTCTTCTCTATTCCAATGCACTCTCTTCTAGAGATGATGCATTAGTGAATGATGAATCTCTTCTCTATTCCAATGCACTCTCCTCTAGAGATGATGCATTAGTGAATGATGAACCTCCTTCCACATCTAATCCTCCTGAGATCAATGTTGAGAATATTTCTTCAAATAATTATTCCACTATTTGTGATGATTTTTTAAATGTAATCTATGTCTCTACTACCCCTCAAAGGCCTAAGAGACCGGTCATTTACCTAACTCTAGCTAGTCCTTCTCCTAAAATTATTTTTTCTATTGATGGTGTTCCATTTGATAGTGACTTTCTTGATCTTTCTAAGGCTCCCTCTTATGGAGAAGTAGCCCATACTTGTAAGAATAGAATGAATAAATAACCAAGCCTTCTTCAAGCTCCTAAACCTATGACTAAAGCAACCATTGATTATGATCTTTTCAAGCAATTTCGAGTTACTCCAGCTAAGATCTCACTATGGGACTTACTTCAATCTACTCTAACTTACCAAGGTATGCTTTAGGAACCCTTGAAAAAGATCCTCTTGCCTACCTCTGCTAGGCAAATGGATGTTAATGGGTTGATGGCTCATTAATGCTTCTTCTCTTGACATCCATGGGTTCGATAATGTCAGTCGACAAGCCCTAGGCACGATAGTCTTTCCTTTTAGGTTGGGACCCGTTATCGTACCCACCCTTGTATATGTTATGTCAGAAAAAATACCATATAACCTTCTTCTTGGTAGATCATGGATTCATGCTATGGGTGCAATCCCATCTACCTTGCATAAATCTATTAAGTTCATTTCTAATAATCGAGTAGTCACAATCAAGGCTAACCCTAAGGCTATGCACTTATGTGAGATGGCAGCTATGTGCAGTGTTTTTCTCCTAGTCTAAAATGCAAAAAAAAAATGAAAATGCAAACAAGGAAATATGACAACACCTCAAGATTGGCCTAGTTGAACTTGAGCAAAACAAAGCAAAATAGAGTTAGTTACCTTGCCCAAGTTGATCAAATGGTTGGCCCTATTGAATCGAACATTTGTGTGCTCCTTCAGATGGAAAACAACATGCAAGTGGATACAAACCAATGTAGACAATATGGGGAATACAATGGTGAAGATGGGTATGTGAGTAAGTGCACAAAATGGATGCAAAATGAGCTCAAAAGGTGCAGCAATGGAGTATAGCTGTGAGAGCTTGAATGCTTGGTTGCTAGATTGTTTGAATATTGATTGATTAAGTGTTGCAAATAAGCTAAAAATCCTCTAATTTTAGGGGAAAGGACTCTAAGGAACAGAGGGTTGGGATTTAGCCACCATGGACAAGATGAAGGGCTATGGTGAGTTGAGGGCTCACAAGCCCTCACATCTTACCAAGTGGCAGTGAGGTGTCAAGGGGGAAGGTGATGTGGAGGTACTTTAAAGTACCTTGGGATTGGGACAAGATCTCCTCATAAATGAGGTCCTTGTCCCTATGTGGGAGATGTGACACATAAGGAATTAAAAATTCCTCAAATATCCTCATGGAGAAGAGGGAAGGAATTTAAAATTCCTAAAATGCATGGGAAAGATAAATGTGAATTTTTAATTCACATGGGGGAATGGGCTGCCTTGCCCAAATGGAGAAAGCATTAATGATGGTTGGCTTGGGGGTATGCCATAAATGGAATAATGATTAGGTTAGCCTAACCATGCAATTAAGGTTGTGCAAATAGGTGATTAAGGAGGCTAATGAAGGATTAAGAGCAAGTTGCAAATTATGGAGGATGTTACATTAATCCTAATTAAAGGTGTGCACATCCTAAATCATGGATTAATTAGATTAATCTATATTAAAGGGGATTATGGAGGATGGGACAAGGAGAGAGAAAAGGATGAATTTAAAATTGATTTAAATTCAAAAGGCCAAATGACTAAATTAAATAAATTGAAGTATTTATTTAATTTAGAGAGGAAGGGAACAAAAGGTAAAGTATTTAATTATTAAATTAAATACCTTAGGACACTTTAGGAAAAGGGGACACATTAATCAAATAAATCGTTTAATTAATTTCGATGAAGAATGTGAAATAGATGAATAAAGGAGGTGAATTTGACCATACGGGAGCAGTCAAATTCGGATGTCTACATTTTTCCCCTCTTTGAAATACTGTTAGAATAATAGTGTTTCGAAGAAGAATAAAATTCAAATGACTCGATAGAGGAAATGACTAAAAAGTGATGCCCCAGCATGGGAGAAGTTGCGTAAGCTATCCAAGTGGTGGAAAATGACAGTAGATTCCCTGGTCTCACAAGGGAGTGGACATGACGGAGGAACAAAGGAAAATGATAGGGTATGCCCCCTCGAGAGGGTGGATGGGGAAGAAAAAGGGGCCCCAGATGACTTCGTGAGATGAGGAAATAGAGGGTACCACAGGATAGAGCTCGAAAAACCATGAAGAATGGCTTTTGAATGGAGGAAAACGGACACATGGTGTGCAAATGGCAGCACACGGAAGAAAGAGAATGAATTAATTAAAAAGAGAGCTAAATAAAGGGTAAAAATACCCAAAACTTAAAACATGAAAAAGGGAGGGAAATGTTATATATAGTAATTTTAGAAATTACTATTCATCATTTACACAGCTGGTAGTTGAGTGAGAGGGAGAAGACAAAGAAGGTGATGAGGATAGCTGACATGGCAAGTGAGGACGAGGGTTCGTGGAGGATGAGATCATCCACCGAGGTGATGAGGTGCGGCTATTCTACCTCGAGCACACAGTACCCCGCCAAGTTAGCTCCAAAACCATTCTTTGTGACTTTTTAGTTAGATTTTGAAAAAAAATTGAGCATTTGAAAATGTGGGTTTTGGGGATTGGGTAGGTTAGAAAAATGGGTAGTTGGTGGAATGCAATTTTTCCCAGGTTTTGAGGCAAAATCACTTGTGTAGGGAAACATCCAAAGAGAGGAAAATTCACCTTTGTTAGGGGCAGATTTTCCCAAAGGGGATGAAAATCCCAAGCAAAGGGCGACAATAACATTAGGTCACACGAACTCGCCCACCGCAGGCAAGAATGAGTGGACCCACCCAAATGTCAGGCGGATTCGCCCGACACAGGCAGGATGGGCAGACCTACCCAAATGTCGGGCAGATTCGCTCGACGCAGGCAAGATGGGCAGACCCACCCAAACGATAGGTGGATTCACCCATCACAGGTAGGAAAAGGAAAACCTACCAAAGCGATGGGTGGATTCACCCGACGTGGGCAAGGAAGCAGGATAAACAGGTGAATTCACCCAAAAAAAGGGCAACAAGGGGATACATGGGCGAATTCGCCCAAAAGGTGAAAAAGAGAGAAAAGATGGGAGAATTCGCCCAAAAACAAGGATAGGCGAATTCGCCCTATGAGAGGGCGAAGTCGCCAGACCAAGTGGACAAGAGACAAAGAAGGGGGGGAATTCACTCATCGGAAGGGCGAGGTTGATGAGAAGAAACCAGGGGCAAGGGGAAAATTGGGGGGTAAAAAGATGATGAAAGTGATGAGACTGGAGGAAATATGATAGACATGTGGCTTGGTGTGAATGCAAAGGTTCAAGACACTACAAACAAGAGAGAGGTGTTCAGCAATCTTGGAAGCGACAATTGAGAGGATGAGTGTAGAGGACCACGCAGCCCTAGCACAGGCAACACTACTACACATGCTAGGGTGCCCGGCTGTCAGAGCACATCGGACGTTGTTGACAACACTGATAGAGTGGTGGATTTCGGAGATGTCTACCTTCCATCTCTTGACAAGGGAGATGATAGTTACACTTGAGGATGTATGGAGGATCCTACGACTGTCGATCATAGGGAACCTAGTGAGTTAGACATGGAGCGAGGGTAGAGACTGAGGCAGGAGCTTATGGGCCATCTTCAAGTGAGTGGAGTTGCCTATCCAGGGGGTGGAGCTAGACTTGGATGGGTGTTTAGGACTTGGAGTACCAGCGCCACTACTATACCTCTTCAGGTTGATTAGTGGGATTTTGATGCCGAATAGGAGTGGGAGATTTTGCAGCCTCAAGGTGATTGAGGTTTTTAGACATATTGTGGAGAGGAGAGAGGGGGAGTTCACATGGGGTACATGCATACTAGCGCAACTATTTAGGGATATGCACGTGGTTTTCTATAGATGGGCACTCAACATGATACATGTGACGTTGTTATAGGTATGGGCCTGGGAGCACATTAGCATGGCCAGGCTAGGGGTGTTGGTAGCAGGGACATAGGATGACTCACTACCAGTGGCATACAGGTATGGGACTGAGTGCGAATGGCGGTTACACTACTAGGATGTCAATGACTTGGAGGCATGGAGGAGGAGGCTAGATGACCTACAAGAGGATGGGATATTATGGAGACTATTAATGGAGCGACAATTTGTGAGTTGGAGGACAGATGAGAGGAGACACTGAGGGTACTTCTTCATAGAATCCTACTTGGTAGGGAGAGATCCACGTATCATGGAGCTACACAAGGCAGACAAAGTGTTGAGACAGTTCGGGATACAACAGGATATCCCTCTAAGACCATAGAGATTCAGGTAGATCACTTAAGAGCGATTATGGGGTGATATGATCATAGCAGAGTTTGCAAGACATATGTGGAAGATGCTACAGTAGGTACCCTATCCCGGCAAGGGGGAGAGGTAGATGCAGGGTGATAGTGAGATATTCTACGTGGTTTGTACATCACCAAACACCACGGATTATGACAATGCACCAGATCAAAGGGGAACTGAGCTATGGTTCAGAGGACTAGAGGAGGCTAGGAGGACAGCAGAGAGTGAGGAGGAGAGGAGGCCGACAGAGATAGGGTGGAGACAGGGAGGCCAAGGCAGAGGAGGAGGGAGAGGACCAACAAATGAGAGGACAAGGAGAGGCGATGGAGGTAGATGCCCAAGAGGTACATCCATTGGCCATAGTACCGTATGTACCTCCACCACTAGAGGATCTATCCTTACTATTGACAGGGGATCTAGCGAGGTTGTGGATTGTAGAGTAGAGACTCAGGGAGTCGGAGGCAAGTAGGAGTAGGTTGCAGGCTGAGGTGGGCAGGGTCCATACAGAGGGAGAGAGGGATTACATGACCCTGGCATACGAGGTAGGACATATATTTGAGTTGGAGACAGAAAGGGATAGATTGCAGATGGAGGTGACTAGGCTGTGAGCGGAGGTGGCAAAACTAGAGGTTAAGGGATAAAGGGACCATGGAGCCTCAATAGACTATGTATCCATATAGGTACATGATGCTGAGAGGGAGAGGGAGGACCCGGTGAGATAGATAATAGAGTTGCAAAAAGAGAGGATTGAGCTGAGGGAGCAAGATGAGCTCCAAGATAGAGCAGAGGTGGCAGAGTAGACAAATGGGGATGCAGGGTTAGTGTTGGATAGAGCGAAGGCAGATATGGAAAAATTGTGAACCTTGCAGGGTGAGAGGGATTTAGTAGAGGCACGGGTACATGCCCTATAGGATGATAGGGATACGATAGCAAGGAAGATGCAGACATTGTAGTGAGAGAGGGATGCAGCAGAGGCACAGGTACAGGCTCTGAAGGGTGAGAGAGATAGAGTGGTAGATCAGATGACATAGATGTAGGCATAGATTGACCAGCTAATGCTGGCACAGGATGCTTGGGAGCAGGAGAGGAGACAGCTGACAGGATCACATGATAGATACAGGATGGAGCAGGACACGACTAGGATACAAGTGATTTAGAGGGATGAGTACATGAGGGAGTCTAGCTATTATATGGGGGCTTATTTCAAAGAAGTCCCAGATGCTTCCTAATGTGTACCTGCTTATGTCAAAGTGGTTCCATAGATTCCTACACCATAACGGTCATTTGGGATACATACACAAGGATATAGCAGCTATCGAGAGACACCCCCACGTAGAGGTCCAGTGTTGGATTCACCGTAGAGGTCAGATGAGGGAAACTTAAGGTAGAGAGGTCAGAGGGAAGATGACAAGATACAGATTTTTGACAGGTGTAGGGTGGATGTGCAGTACAGGGGGACAAAGATCATATTTGATTCAGAGCCTTGTACTTGTATTTTATTGGATGATCATTGATGTATATGAAAGACATTGATTTTGATATGTGATGGACTTTATTATGGATCATGTGATGGACGTTATGTTTTGATATCGATATGATATGCAATAGCCCTTATTGACACCATGTTGTGCTTATTTGATGGATAATTTACTTATGCACATGTGTATGTATGTTATTTTGTTATGGAGGATTATGATGATGATGTGATATATGCATATGTTTATGATAATGTATATTTATGCATATTTGGATGACATGGATGAGATATACGATGCCTAACATTTGTGATGCAGGATGGGATGAATGATTTATGATATTATATGTTATGGATATGAGTCTAATGATTTGTGATGCTTGTGGTGATGTATGTAATATATTAATGAGATGAACGAATATGAAAATGAATTGATAATAAAATGAATCTAAGATGCTTAAAATAACCAATTTAGATTAGTCTAAACAATTTAAAATGAATATGAGATGACAATGCACATGGGATAAAATGCAATGTATGCAATGAATTAGTAATGAAATAAATATAAGATGCTTGGAATAACTAATTAAGATTAATCTAAACAACTTAAGATGAATGTGATATGAAAATGCACATGAGATGAAGTGTAACGCCGTGGGATGCAATTAAATTCCTTGCAAACATTAACAGCTAAATGAAATGCAACATGGACATGAGTGTAAATAAGGGCTTGTATAGTGATGGAAGCTAATGATAGGCTAACTTTATTTGCATATCATACTTGCTTTAGCTTATTGGAAATTACTTTCCCTATAATCATTACAAAATTAAGGGAGGGTGAGTGTGAAACAGCACCTGTCAAGAATCATAGGTATCTTGAGAAGAAGAGGGGATGGAAGATGAATGTTTGCACAACCAAAATCATAGGTCATAGGTTAGGGACAAAATAGATGGAGGATAAATGCAATGAAATGGAATGGAAAATGAAATGCAATCATAATGCGATTTTCCATTTTTGGAGCACTGATTTTTGCTAGAGCATAGGACATGAAACACGAGGGTATGAGGAACCAAGGAAAATTAGTGTCTCATGCATAGAAAAAACATAGCAAACAAGAAGGCTATCCCAACACCCCAAAGTCACGATGACCTTGGTTAGGCTAGGCATTGGGATAACCACAAGCACAAAAGGATTCCCCAGTGTAACACAAGATCATAGGGATCTTGGTGGGTACTACACAAGATAACCAAGCAGACAGCAACAAAGAAAAGATCAAGATATTCCCCTATGTTTACCATTCAAAACACACCATAATATAATAGATCATGGTGGCCCTGATAACGTATGATAGGGAGCTCAAATGATAAAAAAAAATGCCAAAAACACCAAAAGAAAGCAACCAATTTCAAATGTCCTTTGCCACGGGATCAAAAGTTGGATGGGATTGATGTGGTCTGATGAGGAAGAATGCATCTTGTTAATACCAAAGATGGAGACTAAACTAAAAGATCAACTTGATGTGGGATATTCAAACCTGATTGAATCTTGCAATACTACTGGATCGTTCTTGTTAAGAATCAGCTAGATAAGGACATATATTGACGACAGGACACAAGACACAAGACACAAGACTAACACACCCTAAAGACCTAGGGGATCGGGGGTTGATCAAACATTAGCCTTACCTATGTGAAAGTGCAGAGCCCTCATAGTTCGATAAAATACCATGGATAAAAGTGGAAAGAGGACAATGGAGACGGATGATGGAGGACAAAGACAGGATGGACAAAAGTCCCGAGGGTTGATTGAATGATCGACCTTGCTTACATGAAAGCGTAGGGGAAACGTAGTTCAAAAAAATACCATGGATAAAAGAGGAAAGAGGACAATGGAGACAGATGATGGAGGAAAAGACAGGATGGAAAAAATCCTTGGGGGTTGATCGAATGATCACCTTTCCTACGTGAAAGCAAAGGGGAAAAATAGTTCAAAAAAATACAATGGATAAAAGCGAAAAGAGGACAATGGAGACGGATGATGGAGGACAAAGACAGGATGAACAAAAGCCTCGAGGGATGATTGAATGATCAACCTTCCCTATGTGAAAGCGCAGGGGAAATGTAGTTCAAAAAAAACCATGGATAAAAGCGAAAAGAGGACAATGGAGACAGATGATGGAGGAAAAAGACAAGAAGGAAAAAAGCCTCGGGGGTTGATCAAATGATCAACCTTGCCTAGTAAAAGTGCAAGGGAAATGTAGTTCAAAAAAAGACCATGACAAAGGGCGAGACCAGACAGAGGAAGGACGATGACTGACATGATAGGATGGATAAAATCCTGATGGGCTAATCCAAGTCAGTTTGTAGACTGTATTATCTCAGATACTATGAAACTAATGAGGATATCCATCAGGGGGGAAGAACCATGACCAGATGAAGGCGTAAGCAGTCGGATTCATTACAAAGACATGACAAGATGAAACCTAAGTGAGAACCGACACGGTGGAGGACCCTAGATGGAGGAGAAGGACCAACATGACACGAATTTATTTAATTCCTACAAATCTAAAATCAATATGTAGACAGGGATACTTCAAATTAATGTCACTCGTAAATTTTAATAACTTCCTGTCATGTCATGGACAACAAACAGAAGATAAGATGGGACCCAATGAAGACCGACACGATGAAGGAACCTAGGGGAAAGCAAAAGATTGACTGACAACTAGGACCGACGACACAAGCTCAGATTAGGATAAAATCTCAAAATCACGAATAGTGGATGATGATTGTTCGATGCTCAACCAAAATATACCAAGCGGTAGACAAACGGATGCGGAGGAAAAGACTTGATCAAAAGGATGCTAGGATTGGATGTGAGGATAGGATGGATGAAAGCATAAAGAAACTAGGACGCAAGGTAGATAATGATTAATCTCTTTACGAATGGCGCCTATTACCAGGTTTTCACCAAATGTACTTATCCAAGGAACCACCAAGGGTGGTTTTCACCATAGGACGAATTATTTATCTTTACTATTTTTGGATTTTTTGACTTTTTATTTTTTGTATTTTTGACAATTTTTACTTTTGTTTTTTTTTTCTGTAGGATAGGATAACCCAGCTAACTTAGGTGTAAAACCTTTTTAGGTGCATGATGTTAATGGGCTCTTCTAGGGGCTCTCCTTCAGGTGTGGCAAGCCTATATTCCCTAGATCCATACTTAGATGTGATGACATAGGGACCTAACCAATTTGCCTCAAACTTCCCTTTCTTGTCTCAATCTTGCTGAGTACGTTGATTATCCTTAAGGACTAGATCACCAAAATTGAATTAGCGAGGACATACCTTCTTGTTGTAGCTTCTCCTAAGATGATGTCGGTATGCTTGAAGATGGTTGTATACTTTGATCCTTTTTTCATCTAGGAGCTCCAACTGACTGACTCATGCAACCCGAGCATCTTCTTCACTGATGAGATTCTTCAAGGATATTCTCAGCGAGGAGATCTCAACCTCAATTGACAAGATGGGATTGGCACCATAAATGAGAGAATATGGACTGGCGCCAGTAGGAGTGCGGATGGAAGTGCGGTAGGCCCAAAGGGTGGGATGGAGATGGAGATGCCAATCTCGACTAGTATTGTTAACCACCTTTTTGAGGATCTTGATCAAGTTTTTTTTGGTAGCCTCCACTTGACCATTACCTTGGGGTTAATAAGGCGTGGACCAACGATGTTGAATGTGAAAGGTGTCACATATGTGTTTCATGGCCTAGTTTTTGAATGGCTTTCCATTATCTGTGATGATGGTAGATGGGATTCCATATCTGCAGAGAATATGTAAAAGGATGAATTTGGATATCTTAGTACCTGTAATTTGAGAGTGGCATTGCTTCCACCCATTTGGTGAAGTACTCAATGGCAGTGATAATGAAAGTGTTGCCATCAGAAGATGGAGGGTTTATCTTGTTGATTAAGTCAAAACCCCACTGAGAGAAGGGCCATGGTACTATGAGAGGCTACAAATATTGAGCGAGAGCATGTATCAGGTTTTCATGTTGTTGGAAGCACAAACATTTCTTCACAAACTCACAAGAGTCATGCTCCAGTATAGGCCAATAGTAACCAGCTCTGAGAATTCTCTTAGCTAAGGCCATTCCATTTGAATGGGCCCCACAAACACTACTATGCACTTTGGCTAACGTAGTGTGAGCTTCAGTCTCATTTATACAACTAAGAAGGGTTCCATCATACCCACAATGATAAAGAGTATCACCTACAATCATGTAGCGAGAGGGGCATTGGATAAAGTATTTTTGTTGGTTACGTGTAAGATCAGGGGGTAAGATGTTGTCGTGTAAGTAGGTGTAAATGTCGTTATACCATGGTGACTAGGGACCTACGATGTCACACACCATTTCATTCTTAGGGATGTCATAAGCAGGGATTAAAAGTTGCTCGACCAAGAACTCGCAGTTTGTTCGATCTTTTGTCATGTCAATCAGAGAACCAATTGTAGCCATTGCATCAGCTGCTTTATTATGGACTCTATGGATCTACTCAAACTTTATAGAGGTGAAATAATTTTTGAAGTCATCCACCATGTGCTTATAATGTAACAACTTATCATATTTTGTCATAAACTCATTGTTAACCTATTTGATGATCATCTGGGAATCGCCAAAAACTCTCAAGTGAGTGATGTTCCATTGGATAGCGATCTTGAGACCCGTAAGAAGAGCTTCATATTCTATTATGTTGTTCGTGCATGGAAAAGATAACCTGAATAACTTCAAGATGTAATCACCTTGGGGGGTGATGAATAAGATACCTTCCCCCATTCCATTGTGTGTGTATGACCCATCAAAGTAGAGTGTCCATGTGGTTGCTTATGTAATCGTGAGAACCTCTTCATCAAGAAAATATGTGACCAAAGGATAAGCATCTACCAGGGAAGCGTCTGCAACCTAATCCGCTATCACTTTCCCTTTAATAGCCTTTCATTCCACATACTCTATGTCGAACTCACTCAATAACATAACCCACTTGGCCATGCGGCTAGTCAAAGTTGTCCGGGATAACAAATACTTGATTGGATCAATCTTTGAGATCAACTTCGCAGGATGACTAAGCATATAGTGACAGATTTTTTGTGAACTAAAGACTACATCTAGACAAGCTTTTTCCATCAGAGAATAATTGAGCTCATAACCTATGAGGGTCTGACTGATGTAGTAAATTGCTCGTTCTTTTGAAGACTCGTCATGTTGGGCTAATAGTGCCCCTAGTGCAACTGAAGTAGCTGAAATATACAAACGAAGTGGTTTACCTAGAATTGGAGGCATGAGAATAGGTGGATGAGCCAAATATTCCTTTATTTTGTCAAAACTAAGCTGATATTGTTGATCTCACTTGAAGGTGGTGTCTTTTCTCAAGAGATGGGAGAATTATTGGCATTTGTCAGCTAACTGGGCTATAAACTGTCAGATGGATTGCAGCTTGCCTTGGAGGCTCCTCAACTATTTTAGATTGCATGGGGGGGAATTTCCTTGATTTCCTTGACCTTAGTAGGATCAACCTCTATGCCCCTTTTGGAGACAATGAAACCCAAAAAATTTCCTGATGTGACCCCAAATACACATTTCTTCAGGTTCAGACGTAATTTGTACTGTTCCAGTTGCTCAAAGATCTTTTTCAGGATCATCAGGTGTTCTTCCCTTGTTCTTGATTTCCCCAATAGATCGTCAACATAATCTTCCATTAATATGTGGATGAGATCGTGGAAGATGACTGTCATAACACGTTGGTAAGTTTCCCCCGCATTTTTTAGGCCAAAGGGAATGACATTATAACAAAATGTGCCCCAAGGTGTGGTGAAGGCAGTTTTGTGTTGGTCTTCAGGTGCTATTTTGATCTAGTTATAACCAGAGAAGCAATCCATGAGGGAGAGCATCTCATGTCTCGCAGTTAGATCAACCAACATGTCAATGTTTGGTAGTGGGAAATCATCTTTTGGACAAGCTTTGTTGAGATCACAGAAATCTGTGCAAATCCTGATATTCTTGTTTGGCTTAGCAACTGGCACTATGTTGGAGATCCAATCAGAGGAGTCAATTGTACTTATGAATCCAACTTCTAATAAGTTTTCCAACTCTTTCTTGACCAACAAAGCTACTTTCGGATGCATCTTCCTAAGTTTTTGTTTGACGAGTTTAGCATCTAGATGGACATCCAAGTGGTGTACAACTAGAGCAGGATCAAGACATGGCATATCTGAATATATCCATGCAAAATTGATGATAACTTCTTTAAGAAGTTGGACGATGGTAGAGTACTCCTCTTTTGATAGTGACTTGGCTACATATGTGATTTTTGGATCTTCTTCGGCTCCCAAATTCACTTCCTGTCTTTCTTCGATCTGGACAGGTGATCATTCAGATAGTTGGGTTCCCACAAGGGGAAGATGAATGTCCCCATCTTCTAGTGCCTCATCGAGGTTTTCACTGTTAGATACACCCTTTATTTTTACTTTTTCTGAGTCAAGAAGTGCCTCAGGGAGGTTTTCACTAGGTGACCCTTTTTATTTTGTTTCTTCTTATTTTTGTGGTTAGGGCATTCATCCTCCCCCGATCCCATAAGATTTATATAAGTATCCACTGAGGGAAAGGTTTCAACAGGTGTACTATCACGTAGGTCCCAATCAATGAGCTCAGGGTGGCGAAGGGAAAGGCTAACAGAGCAGATGGATAGGTAATCAAACATGGAGGAAAGATCTACATGATCCACATCATTGTACGTGTGTATGATGGACTCTTCTTCATGTATGTCTTCAAGGAGACTGTTGTCCACACTAACATTGTTAGAAGTGCAAGTTGATGGCATGGGACCATTTTTTTTTGTATCATGGCCTAAACTCGAGTATCTTGGTTGTACTGGAGTCTCGATAGGTTTTTTCCTTCCTTACTCTTGATGCTAAGACCTCCCCCTTGGTAATTATATTTGTCTACTAACTTTTTGGAATAAGGATACATTTCCTAAAAATACTCTTTTAGAGGGGGGAAGGTTCAGGCTCCTTGCCATATACCCATTGGTTGTCATCCTCTGGAGTAGCTTGTCTTAGTCTAGGGGGGCAAAAAGTATTGGATCCCACATTTTTATAGCTCAAGGTGATTTTCTTCTCTTCTTGCTTTGTTTTGGACTGAGAGGGTTGGCCATATGTATGTGGTGAGGGTGGCATGGTTGCCACATTCAAAGCGGTTTGCATTTCATATTCACCACAACCCTTGTCAATGATCTGGAACTTAGTTATGGTGGAGTCGAATGTGGATAATGGAGTGGATGAAGTGGTGGCTAGCATGTTGGAGGATGGATAGGAAAATGAGGTATGAGATGGTCCCATTTCAACTCTTGGATAATAATGTGAATGGGGAAAGGACGCTTCTAATGCGGGACAATACTCAAATGGTTGCAGGTTCGTGTGTATCGTAACTTCCATCCCATTAAATAGGAATTTTAGACACTGGTGATATGTGGATGGAACGGCTTGCATGGCATGGATCCATGGTTGAACAAGAAGAAGATTATAGGGGAGGTCCAAATCAAGGACATGGCAAGTAGTAAACTATACAACCAATCCAACTTGAATTGGAAGACAAATTGTCCCCTCAGAATCACGTTATGCATTTTCATATGCTTTAATAGTAATGACCTTATTGTTTAAGTCAATATGGGCATATCCCACCTATTTTATGAACTTTAATTTACAAAGATTTAGAGAAGAGTCATTATCTACCAAGACCCTTTTCACTTTATGGCGGGCTATAAGGACCTCGAGATAGAGAGGGCGATTATGATTGGAATCAATACAAGGCATGTCATTCTGACTAAAGGCTAGTTGGTAAGTGGCTGAGAGATGTCCTACCAATGCTTGGAATTGTGTACGATCTATGTCATTGTGGACGTGGGTATCCTGTAAAGCTTTGGTTAAAAAAATTTAATGTATAGGAGAAGACTTGAGAAAATCCAAAATGGATATCTGGGAAGGGGTCTTTCCTAGGTGATCAAACATATTATATTGGGAACTTACAGAAGGTGGATGGGTTGATGTGGAGGCTCCTCAGACAGTGATGTGTGTGCGGCGAGTTGTAACAGCACATTGTGGGTCTTCTCCTTTCACACGTATCATAGACACGCATGGTTCTGCCTGCTCAATATACATGATGATACTATCGTAATTAAATGGAACATTCTTGTTATTGATGTTATTTGTGTTGTTACCCTAATTATTATTATTACTCAACCCAGGATTAGTGTTTGATGTCCTAGCTCCTTGGTTATGTTTTAGAAAAGCATTTTGGTATTATCTAAAGCTGAGCATTGGAAAACGAAGCCTGGTTGGTATCCACGTGTATATCACCTTGATCTATGAGATCCTGGATGTAGGTTTTTAAACCTTGACATTTATTTAATGAATTCTCTTTGATCTTGTGGAAATAAAAGTATTCATTTTCCTTATACCAAGTTGGCTTGGGTTTGGATTCATTAAGAGGCTTGGTTACAGGATACGTGATTAGATAATTAGCCTAAAGAATCCTATTGAACACGACACTTAAGGAATCTCCTAATTGAGTAAATTGATGTTTGTTGTTCCCTTGATTATTCTAATTGGATTGTTAGGGAGGATGAGATGCCCCTTGTGGCACTAAAATGGCATTGGGAACTAATGGCTAAGGAGGGACATACTGTGGCTTCTAGGAAGCATTAGCTACTTGAATGTGCTTGGTGTCAATGACACCATCATTGACAACATTTTTATTCTTGTTCCAATAGCGAGGTTTATCCCCGAATGACTTCTCTTTATCGGGATTAAAGATTTTAACCAACCCTTTGGCAATAAGTGCTCTCTCAAGAATGGGACCCTTCTCCACTATCTCAAGAAAGGTGGTGACACAATGGAGCCTGAAATTATGTGCCATATTCGGGTGAGAGTTTTCGATGAAAAGGGTGACCATATCTTTTTCTCTTAGCGGGGATTTCATCTGACCTGCCAAAGCTCGCCACCTTTGAAGGTAGCTTGCAAAAGTTTCTCCCTCGCATTTCTTCTCTTTTAACAAATCCAAAGTATCGACGTCTTTCTCCAAATTAAAGGAGAAGTGGGAGACAAACTTTTCCAAAAGATCTACAAAAGACTTGATGGATCCCTTCTAGAGACCCATAAACCACTCAAGAGCTACCCAGTTAAACTCCTTGGAAATAATCGTAGGAGGTAATTGTCGTTGTGTTGGACTTCCTGACAATGGGAATAAAACTCTTGAAGATGGGTCTTTGGATCCTTAGTTGCTTTATATTTATCATTTTTTTGCATTTTGAAATGTTTCAGAAAAGGAACTAACGAGATTGAGGGATCGAATGGGTAGGAACAAATATCTTCAAATTTAAAGGATTGTTTGTTGGTCCCCACCTGCAAGTCTTTTAAGGCAGCCTTAACTTCTTCCCAATCTTTATTATCAAGCACAGAGGGAGTTGGATTGGGCGGATTGGATTGAGTATAGGGAGCATATTGTTGGTATCATGAGTATGAGGTTGAAGCAGTTTGATCATGAGCAGATGGAGGCATGTATGAAGGTGTTTGCCGATACTAATTAGTATAAGCGGATTGCAGTTACAGGTTAATGTACAGTTGATAAGAGGATGATGGGTTTTGGTAATATGAAGTGGAAGCCACTTGCTAGTATGGTGGCTACTGCTGATAATAGGAGGTGGAAGGAGCACCTGTTGGTATTGCAGAGGGGCTTGCTAGTATGATGAAGTGGAAGAGTTTTGTTGACATGATGGTGGTTGCTGGTAGTAAGAAGTGGAGGTTGCTCCCTATTGATAGGGTGGTTGTTGTTGGGTATAGTCTGGATGAGATTGGTAATTGTACGCAACATTAGGCTGTTGGGTAGTGTATGGAGGTGGTTGTGGATTAGAAGTTTGATAATAAGGATTTGGGTGTGATTGTAGAGGGTTGGTGTAAGGTGGTGGTTGTGATTGTGGTGGATTTTGTTAAATAGGATTGGGGATAGGATTTGATTGAGTAGCGAAGATGGCATATGTGCTTGACGGATGATAAAGACATTGCATAAGGGGGTTGCATTGCATTTTTGTAGGCATTTGTCTATATTGGGGTGGTTATTGTTGTTGCGATAGCTGTTGGTAAAGAGGGTGAGATGGGATATGTTGTTGCTAAGGGATTGATATGGCAGTGCCTTGCGGTGGTTGTTGAGGCTGGGACACAGCTTGCGTTGCCTGATGAGGGGGTTGTGTAGGAATGGCAGTGTGTTGTTGTAGGACAGGAATGTTTTGTTGTGGAGGTTGTTGGTGTGGTGGTTGAGACAAGATAGCAGTAGCAGTATGTTGTGGTGGCGCTTGCGATGAAGTAGATTGTTGAGGATTAACAAGAGATCACTGGAATGCAAGGACATTTCCCTGAGGTGGTTGCTGAGATGGTGACGACAGTAAATTAGTCACGGGTGTAGAGCCTGGAGGTGGTGGTAATGCAAGGAAGGGATTTCCCCCAGTGTTGACGGGTGGTTGACTAGGTTGATTAAGCGGGAGTGGCGGTGCAGATGATACAGGGGTTGGACCTTATTGAACAGGCATGACAGGTAGTGGAGGCAGGAGGTTTTGCGGCATTCCATGTAAGCATGGGGATCGTTTGCATCAAGTTTTGCTCCCATAACTAAAATTGGAACGCGAGGAATGTTGCTGACTAGATAAAGCACAGCATTCTCGAATTTGGGTTGATACCAGTTGTCTATGGGTGGACCTTCAGGTACGTATGAATTTCTCGAAACGTTCTATGAATTCTGGGGGTCCTGAGATATAGGAGGGGGTGTAATGTTGACATATTGTGATAGATTGAACCTCGATGGTGTTTTGACTCCTTTCATGAGTAAAGTGGAAATAATTTTGTCCCCACGCTCATTAAGAAGGCGATCGGTCATTTGAAGATTGATGGGATCACTAAGGTACTCATCGACTGTGACCTCAGGTTGAACAACCATGTTCTCATCACCAAGTGGTGAAATGTTTTGGACACCGATATTGGATTGCGATGAGGCCCCATTATCGGGATCCTAAGGAGTGTTGACCTAGGTACCTTGGGCTTGTTGGTCTGCCATAAGCTTCTTTGTCTGAGATCAGGTTTGAACGGGCATGAAAGTGCAAAACTACCAGATGAACTAAGATGAGGCTACACTCTATGATGTAGTGAAAGGATGACCTAGGTGATGATTGAAGGATTGATTAGAATAGCTGAAGGATCGATTGATTGGATGATTAGATCAGGGATGTGAATGATTGGGGAGATGAAGTAGTTGATAGGATTAGATGATTGATCAGATATGATGATGAAACAGATTCTAAACCAAGTTCAAAAACCACTCTAGGTGACTTAAGGTGTTGATTGATCAGATTGAAGGACAGATGGATGATTGTGGCATCGAATCCACCTCAAGATGGAAGAGGATTGATTGGGTCAAAGATGAAAACTGACTCAGGACAGCTAACAATCCTAAGCAAATGTGGATGATGGCAATCAGATTCAGACACCTAAGCCAACTTGGATGATAACCTCCAAAATGAAGTTTAGGGGATTTGGATTGATAAAACGATGATGGATATGCAATCTAGATATTTTCTAAGATGCACCTATATGATTTAGATGATGAACAAATGACTTTTGGAAAATGACGAACAAAAGTGGCAATTACGGGTGAACGGAAGGTGATAAAAAAAAATTGATCACAACAAAGGACTTGGTAAACAACAAGCTTTCAATGGCCCAAAGGATTCACTCTCTGGAATTTGTATGGGAAATGGATACGCCTCTGTGTATAGCAACTTTTCCTCTTAATGTCACAAATTTTCCTATCCACAATGAGAAAATTTGCCTCTGTGTTTAGAAAATTCATTTGTCTAGGGAGTCAAATTCACCCAAATCTTAAGGGGACTAAAGAAACGAGTGAATATGTTGATCAAATTTTCCTTTTTGTAGGGTCAAATTTGCCTAAATCTGGGATGACTCAAGAAATAGGGGAACCTGAAAGTCAAAGTCGCCTATCCAGAAGCAGGTTCACCCAACCTGACAACAAATTCACCCAAAATAGTGACAAACTCGCCTAAACTTTGATAGATTCACCAAAAACGTGAGCACGGTCACCTAAACTTGAGATAAATAGGTGAATGTGACTTGCAAACTCGCCTAATGGGGTGACAAACTCGCCTATTTCCTGAACAGTATGGATGGGGAACAGATTCGTCTAAAAATGAGATCACCCATTTGACAAGCAAGATTGCCTAAATCTCAAAACAGATGGACGAAGACTCGCATAGGGAGGCAAAATCACTCATTTAGGGGGAAAATTTTCTTAGGGATATAGTAAATTCACCCAGGGATATGACAAATTTTCCTGTCTAGGGAAAACAGGAAAATTTGACAGACAAATGGATGGAAGACTGACTCGGACTGACAACAGGTTTGCCCCTAGATAGGGAAAATTTGCCTATTCTAGGAAAATAGGCAAGTTCAAAAGGAAACGACTGATGAGAGGACTCAGAATGAGAACGGGTTCACCCCTGTGGATAGCAGATTTACCCCTAGGGATGGCAAATTCACCAGTTTTGTAAAAATGGGAGAATTCAATGGGAAACAACTGACGAGAGGACTCAGAATGAGAATGGGTTCACCCCTATGGACAACAAGATGCCCCTAGGTATGGAAAAATTGCTTTTTGTGAAAATGGGAAAATTCAACGGGAAACAACTGACAGACTCACCTATTCTGAAAAATGGGCAAAAAAAGGGTCACCTAAAAAAGTGACCCACAGGCGAATTTTCCTCTAACAAAGGAAAATTCGCCCAAATGGGTGACCTGGACTAGACTTGGATGCAAAATAACCCTTTTACAAGGAAAAATCACCTATCTATAGTGTAAATTCACCTCTATAAGGGGAAAATTTTCCTTTGAAGGCAAGGGTTGACTATGGTAAAGGACAAAAATAACTGCAAACAACAGACAAAAGGCAAGGCTGACTCAACTGAAAATAAAAGCACTAGTATAGCACAATGAAGACAGGCCAAGCAGCACAAACCTAGAATTAGTGATATGGGTTTACAAACTCAATGTAGGCTCACCACCTTGAGCGGACAACCCAAGGTTAATACTCTGTGATACCAGGGTGCTTCACTGGTTCACCCTTTCTCGTGAAGGTGGATAGCTAGCATTATAGTGGCACAGGGTCATCAATAAATGCCATGGGCTCACCTTCACACTCTCACTCAAGGACTATTGTAGTCCACCATGAGGATTTTGATCTCAACCTAAGGGAGTACGTGGTGAGTAACTTCGGGGTACGATCTACATTCCCTACACTACACCTAGCCACGGCTAAAACACGGATCTCTATCTAGGTTGAACAAGGCTATCTCATGAGTCCCCGATATATGCATGGTATGTAGGGCACAATCGTGAACACCAGCCCATCACAAGCGTGAATCGAGAGCCCAGCGAGGTACTGTAAATTAGGACCAACTCTTCACATCTTATCTAGGTATCACCCTAGCTTCGACGCTCTACCAAACATGACGCGACTAGATTGGGGTACACCTTTGGTTCTCCCCCCTTTATATACCCCGTCAGTAACACATGGTTGGAATCGTCCCCCAGGTGATGAAATCTCAGGCAGGTTCCGCTAAAGAAGATACTAGACATTTTTGGTTGGTCTCTAGGCTCGCATGTAGTGCAAGGGGAAAGCTTAGATGCACTAGCACCTCCTGGGTAGACACAACTAGACTAGAGTGAACTGTGATTTCTTGTCACCCAGGATCACTAAATGCTGCAAGGGGATTGGATACGTCAACAGCCCACTCACAAGCACTGAAAACAAATTAAATGACCCTCTAATTAATCTATGTGTGCCTAGCTAGTATGAAAAACAACAAACAGACTAATCTAAAGAAGTTGGGACCAATCATTTTGTAGAAAATGCGTTAGTAGTTTCCAACTGTTAGTCTTGGACAAACGAGAAATTACTGCATGAAATGTTAGCAAAAAGAAGGCACACTCACAAAAAGACAAGTTAGCAAGTCAGTACCTGAAAACAAATCCAAACAGAATCTGAAATTGAAAGTTCAAGTCTCAAGTTTACCTCAAATTCGCCTCTGTATGAGGAAAATTCGCCCATTCTGGAGAGCAGGTTTGCCCCTGTAGTGAGAAAATTTTCCTTTCTACTGATCAACTTTGCCTGTCTGCAACCTGAGCAAGTTCGCCTATTTTTTATCTGGCTTGCAAACTTTCCTGTTTTTGATCTGGCTTGCAAATTCACCTTTTTAACAAAGCAAATTCACCTTTTTTTTCTAAACAAAGAGCAAATTCTCCTGTCTGTAGGTGCAAATTTTCCTGAGGCATGCAAATTCGCCTAAACTTGAGAAATGGGAAAATTTTCTAAATGAAAATTCACCTTTGTTGTGAGCAGGTTCTCATGTTTTAGCAGATTCGCCTATTTTTTAGTGCAAGTTCGCCCCAGTGAGGTGCAAATTCGCCTGTTTAGGTCAGATTTGCCCCTCTGTGTAAACCTGAACTTGCAAAAACGTAAACAACGGAAAACGTGAAAGAAAAGACCCATGACATGGGTCCCACCGAGCGTGCCAGAAATGTGTGCAGTGTTTTTCTCCTAGTCTAAAATGCAAAACAAAAATGAAAATGCAAACAAGGAAACACGACAACACCTCAAGATTGGCCTAGTTGAACTTGAACAAAACAAAGCAAAATAGTGTTAGTTACCTTGCCCAAGTTGATCAAATGGTTGGCCATGTTGAATCGATCATTTGTGTGCTCCTTCGGATGACAAACAACATGCAAGTGGATGCAAAATGATGTATAGACGATATGGGGAATGCAATGGTGAAGATAGGTATGTGAGTAAGTGCACAAAATGGATAAAAAATGAGCTCAAAAGTTGCAGCAATGGAGTATGGTTGTGAGAGCTTGAATGCTTGGTTGCTATATTTCTTGAATATTGATTGATTGAGTGTTGCAATTGAGGTCAAAATCCTCTAATTTTAGGGGAAAGGCCTCTAAGGAACAGAGAGCTGGGATTTAGCCACCATGGACAAGATAAAGGGCTATGGTGAGTTGAGGGCTCAAAAGCCCTCACATCTTACCAAGTGGCAGTGAGGTGTCAAGGGGGAAGGTGATGTGGAGGTACTTTAAAGTACCTTGAAATTGGGACAAGATCTCCTCATAAAGGAGGTCCTTGTCCCTATGTGAGAGATGTGACACATAAGGAATTAAAAATTCCTCAAATATCCTCATGGGGAAGAGGGGAGGAATTTAAAATTTCTAAAATGCATAGGAAAGATAAATGTGAATTTTTAATTCACATGGGGGAATGGGATGCCTTGCTAAAATGGAGAAATCATTAATGATGGTTGACTTGGGAGTATGTCATAAATGGCATAATTATTAGGTTAGCCTAACCATGCAATTAAGGTTGTGCAAACAGGTGATTAAGGAGGATAATGAAGGATTAAGAGCAAGTTGCAAATTATGGAGGATGTGAAATTAATCCTGATTAAAGGTGTGCAAATCCTAAATCATGGATTAATTAGATTAATCCAGATTAAAGGGGATTATGGAGGATGGGACAAGGAGAGAGAAAATGATGAATTTAAAATTGATTTAAATTCAATAGGCCAAATGACTAAATTAAATAAATTGAAGCATTTATTTAATTTAGAGAGGAAGGGGACAAAAGGTAAAGTATTTAATTATTAAATTAAATACCTTATGACACTTTAGGAAAAGGGGACACATTAATCAAATAAATCATTTAATTAATGTCGATGAAGAATGTGAAATAGATGAATAAAGGAGGTGAATTTGACCATACGGGAGTGGTCAAATTTGGATGAACAGCAGCTGTTGGTCAAGTTTCAGTTGTGCCTACTCTTATTCCTTTAATGTTTTCCAATGTGTCGATGTTTACTCTAGCAGTACCTACTACAAAGGATACTCTTGAGATAGATGTCCCTAAAGAAGATCCTTCTAAAGCAAGAAATCCTAAGTCTACTATTTCTACTTCTCAAAAGAATGCATATCTTGGTGATGATTGGGGTTCCTTATACTTTATAGAATCCCTCATTGGAGAATGTAAATTTGACCCGATCCACTTAAAACTTTTGATAACATCATCCACACCTGCTATCAAAGATAATTATTCTTCTATATCGTGGGATAATGTGAGCAATAATTGTAATGTTCTTAGTGTTGATCCTCCTTCTGAGGCAGATGATCACACTTTTATTAAAGAGGCTAATGTTGGAAGTCCTATCAAGAAGGTTTATGGTGATCCCATAGAGTATTATGATCCCCATTGTTGGAATAATGCTTTCTATGAAGATCCTCCTCCTTCTCAAATAATCAGTGCTAGTTAGGGTTAGGTAGACTGAAAATCCA
This sequence comes from Sequoia sempervirens, assembly GCA_007258455.2. NCBI lineage: Eukaryota > Viridiplantae > Streptophyta > Pinopsida > Cupressales > Cupressaceae > Sequoia > Sequoia sempervirens. The sequence continues at coordinate 288,123,283 of VDFB02270651.1, read as the reverse complement.
AAGTGTAATGTCGAAAAATTGCACCCCTTGCAATTTCACATACATTCTTGGATCCACTTTACTGTCCACTCCCTTAGAACTTATGTAGGCTCATTTTAGCCCCTACATCAGCCTTTTTCCCCTCTCAGGATGCTCAGAACCCCTTTTTAGCAGCTACCCTAATGCGTCAGCTTTACGTCAAACCTGTAATTTTCTCATTCTTGTTTTGTAGCGTGATGTGTCTAGACACTAGCACACCACACAAATGTCTACATGCTACGCTAGCATCCTGCGATGTTTCAACATTCAAACGATCACTTCTGAGCATGTTTTCCACTTGTCAGCTAATTTTGTCGGTGGTAACAGCTTGAGACACCTTGTAATGAATCGAGAAGCTTCTTTTCCCTCTTTGAAAGTTTTCTTTTCAACTCATTTGGCCTTCTTCTACTTTTGGGCTTCTATCCTAAACATTCTCCCATCTTTCTCTTGCTACAGGACTGCTTGCATAAACTCTTGTTTGCTACAACAACTCTAAGATTTCACATTTTTACAACACTCTTGGCTCTTACAGCTCTCTTTGTTTCCCTCCTTGGCTTCCTAAGCCTTACATGTGATATCTACCTTATGCCTTGCACCTTTGAACATCTTGGGATTTGTCACATCCCTTATCGATTGCATCTTTATTTCATGATACGAGTTCTCCTCCTTGAGCGAGGATTGCTTTTATCACGCCCTATTTGCTCGCTTTGTTCACTCTCTATCTATCTAGTTGTTCATGGAGGTGGGAACACAAAAATGGGGGTTTGATTGAGGAAAACCCCTATACAGCCCCAACATTTTCTCCATGTATTACGTATGCAGGTATTGAAGACATTCATTTGTTGGAGGCTCCATTACTTGGGTTTTTGTGAGCTTCTTCTATCTCTCATCCTCTTTAACTTTATCATTTGTACTTTATTTCATTTCAATTTTGTTGCATTATGTTACCTTCCCGCATTCTGTAAGTTCTTAGAAATCTAATTGTTAGTGATCATTTAGCTATTTTTTGTGATATTCTCGCTTTCTAGTCCATACGAGACACCAGCATGCCTCTAGGATGCCAACGCGCCATGTTATTGTCATTATTCTGTGTTGTCGTCCTTTGGTCAAGAGCTTGTTGGTTTGTCCAGAAAACCTTTGTGATTTACTCTTTTTGATTCTAGAACTCTCACTTTGTTCTCTAAGGTAGTTTCGGGAAGTTTTCCCCTTGGGAATCTCTTGAGAATAAAGAGACTCATGATTAGCGAATCCCCCTTCTCTACACAAAGAAACTTTATAGATTGAAACAAAAGAACTCATAACAGTAGTAGACCTATTTAGTACAATATTGGCCTTTTCACTAGAACGACTGCAACAATGTCAGACGATAGTGGTACAAAAAGGTATGACAACAAACCTGTTTAGGATGAAAGCGGCCCTGTAAATGTTAGATCCCTTAAAAACCTGCAACACAAAACAAACAATAGCAGCCTTTTTGACAATATAGTGGTTGACTTTAGGATGATAGTGGTTAAATTTAGGACAACCATGGTAAAACCATAACTACAACCACATTCAAATTCGGGACTTCTATGTTTCAAATAACAATAGCATTTCCTACAAAAGACGTCAATGTTTTGAAACCTATAACTACTTAAAAAAAACTTATGAAAACATTAGTGTTAAGGACCTAGGTCCCACCGAGTGTGCCAATTCATGTAAGGGGGAAAATAAGCATAAAGAAAGAACATTGAAATCAAATGAAAGAGATCAAAGCAAATACATATCCCAACCTACTCATGAAATGAAGTTATATAAAACAATGAAATCAATCAAGCAATGCAATCATAAAGAGAACATAAACTGAATTCACAAATTACAACGTTACCATCCCATGTCGAAGTGTAATTCGTATTGATGTTGGATTTGCTTGGATCAATATGAATCCTCCATTTTCATGCAAAAAATCTTCAAAAGGTATGTTAATGGTGATCAAAGATGTAAGTGTTTTCTCTTGAGAATTCGAAATTCAATTCAGCATGACCTCTCCACACAAATTCTCTAGATTCTCTGATCGTTTTTAAAAAGGACGAAGGTTATTTTATAGATTTTCAGGTTTCATATGAACAATCGAGATTCAGTAGTAAAAGGTTACAATCAATAGTTGAGAATCGTTAAGAGGAAATAGATTGGTCAATTAACTTCTCTGATTGACCCAATTAAGAATTTTGATTGGATAATCAGTGGTATTAGATTGGAATGATTGGTGAGATTGAGAAATCAGATTGAGTGGTTAGTGGGATTGAAGAAATCAGATTGGTTGGTTAGTGGGATTGGGAAATAGATGGGTTAGTCAACCAATTAAAGTGATAAATCAGTGATCATGATTTACTCAATAAAAAGAGGGTGAGGATAATTAATTATTTAAATAATTAATTAATATTGGAGATGAACATGCAAGTTTCCTTTGACTTTAACAAATAAAGATGTATTTGTTTGTTGACCATGTTAAATGATTTCAAATAATTGTTTAATTATTCAAGTTTAGAGAAGGGAAAGTGGTTTAATTAAATTATTAATGATAAAAATTTAATTGATCTAGATGAATAAGGTATATTAATGACAATTAAATAATTGATGTTTATTTAATTAATCAGGATAGATCAAGTTAGATTTAATAATAAAATGGTGAATTAATTAAATAATTAAAGATTATTCAATTAATAGAGGAAAATAGGGTTAATGATGTAAATAATGTTAAAAAGGGGATTAATGATGTTAATAAGATGAAATGCAATAGTGATGCCAATAATGAAAAAATGCAGTTTAGGATATGTGATATGCATTAGGTCATTTTAACATATCTACACTTACATAATAATTGTGTAGTAAGAAACCACTCATAGAAGATAGTAATAGACAAAAAGATCATAGTAATTAAATAAGCACTCATTATCCTTTTGAAAAAATGATTATATTAACGTCTTTCATCAATTCAAATCTTTCATGCATTACTATTTCCATTTCCATACAATATCTAATGTCATTGCATACTATTTTCATTCTCATGCAATAATGACTAATTTAATTATCTTGCATATTTAACAACCAGATTAACAAGGTTCCAATAAAACAGCAACAACTTTTTCATTTGTTGAAAAAAATTCAAAATTCAAAATGCTACAAAAAAATTGACAAATAGAGGAACAAAATCCAGAAATCATTTGAAGATATGTGCATTAATAAATGAGCATTTTGTAATAGAAGGAGACTGATATATTTTTTCCCATTTTTATTACTCTTTGTTGAAAGTAAATTTTCCTAATAGATTTAAATTCACATTAAAAAAAAATATGATACAAGCATAATAATTTTGTTTAACTTAAACTCAGATTTTGTTGTTCAATCAAGGTAGTCTTTAAAGACAATTCAAAACCTAATTTAAAGACATGCAATAGTAGTTAGTTTTAAAATATATATATATATATATATATATATATATATTTTAATATTCATAGTAGATTTCATCTTGTTTTGTTAATTATGTGATCAACCTTCCTTTTCAAAATGGGACCACTATGGGACAAATAAAAAAATTAAGCTACATCTTCCACGCTTCTTCCTTACAACATGTGATGAAGAGGACACATTAAGAGCAAATCATATCTCCTTTCCTAATTGATTTATCTAAAATGCAAGTTCCTCAAATACACTTTAACCCATAAAAGAGAAGGATTGGAATGTGTGATTCATGTTCATTACCATATAAATTTCCTTTTCTGAGTTTGTTTCAAAATATCATAACATTCTTTTACTATGATGAGTTTGTTTCAAAATATTCTATCAGCCTAAGAAATAAATAATTAGCTGATAGGGTTTTACATTGGACTTGCCAATCCATAAATGTTTGAGAAACCTATCTCATGTTGCAATACCATTTTGATGATTGTTGCAATACAATTTGACGACCACCAAAAAAATGTAATTATATGGCTCCTATTGTGTATGCAATTGCTTTATTGTTACCTGGAATTAACGTTCAATCTCATTATGAAAAAATCTTGCATAAATCTTGTTTCACTCCACCCAGAAGAGGTGACTCAGAAAAAATGATTTTGATTTGAATGCACATGTCTAATCTCAATCAGGAAAAATATCTTCCATTTCCTTGTAAGTGGTCTAGATTTGGTTGTAGTTATGTTCTTACCTACATTTTGTCCTTTCAGAAGATGGTTGTATTATGTTACATCCACAGTTATACATCCACTTTAGCCACCCTCAATCACTACCCAAATTTTACATAAATAGATTGAGATGTCAATTAAAAACTCCATCAGCGATATTTGGAGTGGGACATTTGCATCGATTCAAAACAAGTAAGAAAGCTTCAATTTTGATAACAAATGTTTACTGCACCGATTCATTCTGAAATATTTGTATTTTCAAACATTCTTGCTTTGTCTTCATTTTGATTTTCTCTCCTCTTCTAACTTTCGTATGGTTAGATCACTTCAAATTTTAGGGGCAATTTAGTTTTATAGGGCTATTATGTGATTCTCAAATTCAACTCTTTGTATTTGCACTTTGATTTAAATATTTTTTATACGGTTGAATTTAGTATCTACTGTGCAAGCAAGCTCTTTGACATACAAGGAGCTACAGAGACACAAATAGCTTCATATGGTATTGTTTCTTTCTATTTTTCATGTTCGTCCATTCACTTGTTTTGATAAATAGACATACCTCTTATCTCTCCTTTTTTATGCTATCTTTTGAATTTTCTTTTAAAATTAGCTACAATGATTATTAAAGACACAGTTCATGTATACCTAAGATTTAGCAAAGCCTACAAGCTCTGAATAATTGCATATGAGTATGCTTCACTTCTCACCACACCAAGAGCTAAGTATTTTCTGGGAATCTCTATGGAAGCTACACAACAACATTGATATTCATATTTCTATTTATATGATTAAGGGACTAAGTTATGTAAGAAACATCACAATGAAGAAAAAATAAGAAGAATAAAGACCTAGATGATAAATGTATATTATTATATATTAACTTTGTAAGAACATCGATTACAATTGCAGCCATGGAATTCTATTATTTCTTACGACAATTTGAAAACCCATGAAAAGAACAAGAAAATAATCCTCTCAAATGATGCTCATATATATATTTATTGGTCAAAAGCCAAAAAATAGCTTCATATTGTTAGCAACATGTATTAGGAAAATTGACAAGTGTACTAGATGCAATTACCAGGTGTCTATTTCCCCCTTTCTACGATGATACCAATTATCATTAGCATGGCCTTCTACTTGTCCCTTGGTACTATGATACTTTCTTCTTTCAACGTGGTAATCTGTTGCTACCATCTGAAATTCATAAAAATAAAATTTCCATTTTTCATTCTTTAGTATGTTGGGGTCAAGCATTATTACAAGCACTCTACTACCTAGTCTAAACCAATCCCCTTGTAGAGCCTCCAAATGCTTCCAATCATTAACATATTCCAAAATAACAAGGGCCTTGATGGACTTCAAATGGCCCTTCATCAACATCTTTCCATGAACCTCATCATTAACTTTATCCTTGAACTTGACAAGGTCTTTTAATATCTAGCCTTGTATCTTAGCTACATTGTTTGTATTTTGTGCTTTATATTGCACATCATATACAATGTAGGTAGCATTGAACTTGAGATAAATGTGATTATGGATGGCCTTTGTGAGTGAGGTTTTTCCCACACCTCCATTTCCATAAATGGCAACTATGAGTACATTCTCATTAGAAACTATATTGAGCATTTTTATAACTTTGCTCATGTGTTCTTCCATACCCATTAAGATTGTCTTTGAAATTCTATGTGGTTCATTTTTTATCTCCTGGGTTATTGTATTTTAGGGATCTTCTTCTAAGGGTTGGGGCGGAGCTTCCTCCATTGGGGTCGCATTTTGATCTAATATCTTGAAAACATCCTAGACTATAAGCTTGACAAGTTCTACTTCAGACTTGAAAGAAAAATGAGTTTGTAAAATAAGATATTGCCAAGTATTTGCGCAATAATTATTAATATATGTTTCCTGTAATAGTTAAAATCTCTCTTAAATCGGTTCTAGTTAGTAAGATCTTTTTTAAACTGAGAAATCCTAGGATTTGTGATCTTTGAAATCACATAAGAGAAATCTTCACTATGTAGTATGCACTAAAGAAAAACTAGACAGATTCTCTGAAAGTCTGACCCTTGTAATTTTTAAATTCAACCTCATGGTTCACAAAACTAGAGAATGATAAATAGACCAAAAATGACAATAACCCATGTGAGAGTAAATGGTGACTCCCCAAAACCCCAAGGAATAGAACTGTTAGACCAAAATATCTTCCACAAGAGAGAGAATGGCAAGAAATCTTACTTCAACAATGCAAGATTAAATATTGGTTGAATATACTTCAATGCATAAGATGCCTTGCTTATAAAGGCAAGGGAGAGAGATAGGATTAGACAAGATCATGAAAAGTGTCATAATCCTATGACATGAGACAACTAACAAACAAACTACCTAGGAATCAAGCATTACTAGCTAGATAAGATAAGTTATAGAAAACCCAACTAAGACTTCTAAAAAGAATCTTATATCCTATGTAAACTTAACATGTGAATATATCCCCTAATTACCTAGTCAGTGAATTATCTAGGTACAAGACATTTATTCACACCAACACCCCCTTAAGTGCAACTTAGGGAGAAGATTATTATGCAAACTATGCAAAGATGAAGATGACTATGGGTCTCTACTTCTAGGTCATGTTAGGTACCCATTTACAATGCAAATTCAATACAAGATCTCTCACAAACAGAGAAAAGGAGAAAACCTAGTTGGACAAAACTCCTCTCCAAAAGAGAGAAAAAGAAATCAAAACAATATGATGTATGGAGGACTCAATAATACCCCCCAAGGAATACATCCATCATGTATATACAATCAAAGACCCCCCCATAAGAGGGAAAAAGAGATATAATATATCCCCCCCATAACGAAGAAGCTCCAATGTCGATGAAGAATGCCTGAAAACAAAAGATGATCCAAAGTCTACAAGTAACACATCTTCCCTTAGGAAGAAAAAAATCCATAAGCTGATGAAGAAGCCACTCCATGTCCAACTGAAAGGAGTAAGAATGAAGTTTCAACATGAATGCCTCTAAAAACTGAGTAGGAGCCTCCAAGCTTGAATAAGCCACAACATAATCATGGTCAAACTCAAGTGAAAGAGGAGACTTATGAATGTCAATCTCCAAACACAAAGTAGATGATATAACAATTGTGTTGAAATTGTCATCAAAGAGGAGAGAAACTCCATGTGTCCTCCAAATCTAGAGTATGAGACTCCATGAACAAGTTAGAAATACCTATCAAATACTCATCCCACAAAGCAAGATCTGAAAAACTATGATCATCTTGTTGAATAGAAGCACTACTAACTGAAGAAGCAAGAGGTGGAGAAGGAGGAAGCTCAACATTGGTCTCTAGAATACGAAGGTGTACATGACCAAACTTCTCCTCACAAGCATGGTTCACACTCAATGGAGTGTGGGATGTAGTCAAAGGAACATTATCACTTTCTGAAGTAAAATGTGAAAAGGAATACACACAAGATGAATGATCAACCATCCTGATACCAACAATATCCCTAGTCTCCAAGTCCCTTATGTACACCCTATCAGGAGTGAACTCAACTATTTTACTTTGACCCCCATGAGTAATTTGATAAATAGAAAGGATATTTGTGGACGAAGAAGGAACACACAACACATCATTAAAATTCCCTTCCCCCATGGAAATATAACCCTTCCCACTTACCTTCATATATGTATTGTTACCCATCAATATATGAGGTGAATTATAAGGCTCAAAAGAATAGAACATATCCATAGAAGATGCCATATGATGAGATGCCCCTAAATCAAGAAGCCATCAATTAGATTTAGGACTTGCAGATGCCAAGAGTGCTTGTCCTTTCATTTTTTGCAACCCAGATGTAGACCATGTGTTCTCGAACTAAGATGTTGAAGAAGAAGTAGAAGACACTGATGAGGGCAGTTTAATGTTATTCTTTTGAAGAAGGTGTGTGAGTTCATCAATCTTCTTATTATAACATCTATGCTCATCATGTCCTAGCCTTTTTCAATATGCACATTTGAACTTTTTCTTTTTAGAGATTCCTCTTTAGAAGAGGGTGTAGACTCAAGAGTTCTTTGTGAAGGAGAATCTTCACCTTGCTCATTAGACTTAGGTGCCTTATTATGCTTCTTACCTTTTCTACTTGAAGCCTTTGTATCCTTTGCAAGAAGAGAATGAGATGTAGAAGACTTCAATGTGCCTATGTGTACCAACTTTACTTGTTCCCTTGTGAGTTGAGCTGCAAATTCATCAAGAGAAAGCATTTTGTATGCATTTCCAAGAGCATCCATTGTAGTATAGAATGTAGAAAAAAACACTGAATAATTAGGACCAACCTTAGCAAGAATAGAAAGAATCAACTATTCATCCTCTTTAGTGACCCCATAATTAGATAATTGCAATATGAGAGAATTGAGCTTAGAGAAGAAGTCTTGGATATTGTCAAAATCTAAAGAATTGTAGAGCTACTGAATGAGAAAGATTTATGTTTATAATGATGACGAGGAAGAAAGTACTAGATTAAAATATTGACACACACATTTATTCCTGTTAATCTTGCTCATTCACCATCAACACATTGTAGTCCTTCAATTTTTTTATCGTTGTCACTTTTAGTATATTATGTTAAAAAAATTACAATATACTATAATATTATGATAATTGGGCCTTTACTATTCCCAAGGCTAGGGTGATCCTTCAGCCTTATTAAATGTAATTATAATTTGTGGGTGAGATTCTCATCAATACTAGGATGACTCTCCACCTGCTCTTTAAGGCTAAGGTGATTCCTTCTGCAATTATCACATTTTAAAGTCCTGTTAAGCACCAGAAAGAAAGAAATGTGTCAATAAATAGAAAGAAAAAAAAAGTGTCAAAGCCCACAAATGACCATAGTACATCAAAGGGGCTGGAAATGTACAACTAGCTTAGAATAGACGAGAGGATCTATATGATCATCTCTAACCAGTTAAAATAAAATTTTGAAAAATACTTTTTTCTATAGCATTGGGAAGAAAATAGTTGAAAATACAATCGACATGTAATAGATTTTATTGACACTAGAAGTATTCATTGTTCTAACGATTTGAAAGACTTTAGCCAAAGTCTAAACACTGCATTCATACCATAATTTTTGTATCAATAAAGAATTTCTCCACACACAATATCAAACTACAATTTCTTAGCTCTCTAAGCCTCTCGAATTCATAATTAAATCTGAAAAGCGAAGGAAAGAAAATAAACTTGATTTGTTTTTTTGTTTTGAAGAAGCCAAGGAAGACCAATATAGAGAAAACAGAAAGAAAATGATTATAGATCAGTTCATTAGAACACAATTTACAAATAATACAAAGACAATTTTTAAGACTATTCAGAATGATTATGATCTTTATCATCATTAGGTCAAATGTAAGTTATTTATAGCCCTTTTAAAATGTGATGACAATGGAGCTTAACTCCTACACATGTACTCTCCATGAACATTTGTGAAATAACATGTTATTCCTTTTCCATGCAATTTTGTGTACTCTGTGTTGAATTCCTTACATTTCTATTAGGATAATTTATAGTTCTAAGCATATTGATAATATAAAATAAAGGGAAGAATCTCATCATTCCCTTAGATTGAGCAGAAAATGTGCTAAAAGACATTACTAATTTTGTCACCATTTTCTGGCTCAAACCATTCTTCAAGTTCATTTCCATATCTTCAAAGCGTACTCACATGAACTTGAACTCTCACATCACTTCATCCTATATAGCTTTCCAGTGCCTTGACCAAGGCTCAATTTATTAGATGATTTAGATCTCTTTACCCTAACATATTTATGGTGTTCCTCGTATTCAAGCAACAACTTCCAACTCATGTTCTCATCAAACCCTGTACACTTTCATTTGATCAGACCATTAAAAGAATCATTTTTCATTAGGAACTCCTCTACTTTAATGGGAGGTTATCTGAAGTTTAGAATTTGCTATAAATCTTAGAATTTTTCTACGACAAATCAACAGTCAAGAGACATAGATTAATGCATCCATATATCTTCCAAAAGGGGTAAGAGAATGAAACTTTGGTAAAAAGTGCCCTCTCCTCTTTTTGGGTTACCTTTTTGTACCTCTAAAAATGATATTATGACCATCCAACAAAGTCAATAGATAAAAGAGCCAACATTTTACTCTTCATCCTTAGCAAGTCAACATTGAGTAAGGGTTACATGATCTCATGTTGGAAATAACAAAGCTCTAAAGTCACTCCATAACTTGTCTACCAATGTTGGCCCAGTGTCTGGAATTTATGGCCAACCAAATTATCGATACTAAGACATCATGCTATCTTTACTAATTAGGGACTAGTATTCTCTTCACTCGTAGAGTGTTCTTGTTGTGAGCTAGACAAAACAAAGCATATCATGTTATAATCAACCATTGACGATTTTTTCCAAAGCATAGAGATCCCCAAAAACCAAAAAGAGTCATATGTCAAGTAGTTGATAGCTTTTTGTCATGAGCTCTATTTAGGAAATACCAAGGGATCTAGACAATGATTAAATCTTTTGGATGTTAATTTTACATCATATAGAAACTATAGTATTGGGTTTACAAATTCTATGCTTGTATGTTATTTATTAAATATATTGTTTGCTATTTTACTTTATTTATGGCCAACCAAATTATCGATACTAAGACATCATGCTACCTTTACTAATTTGGTACTAGTATTCTCTTCACTCGTAGAGTGTTCTTGTTGTGAGCTAGACAAAACAGAGCATATCATGTTATAATCAACCATTGACGATTTTTTCCAAAGTATAGAGATCCCCAAAAACCAAAAAGAGTCACATGTCAAGTAGTTGATAGCTTTTTGTCATGAGCTCTATTTAGGAAATACCAAGGGATCTAGACAATGATTAAATCTTTTGGATGTTAATTTTACATCATATAGAAACTATAGTATTGGGTTTACAAATTCTATGCTTGTATGTTATTTATTAAATATATTGTTTGCTATTTTACTTTAAGGGGCAACCAACGATGGACAATCATGCTACATTTACTAATTTGGTACTAGTATTCAAATTCTATGCTTGTATGTTATTTATTAAATATATTGTTTGCTATTTTACTTTATTTATGGCCAACCAAATTATCGATACTAAGACATCATGCTACCTTTACTAATTTGGTACTAGTATTCTCTTCACTCGTAGAGTGTTCTTGTTGTGAGCTAGACAAAACAGAGCATATCATGTTATAATCAACCATTGACGATTTTTTCCAAAGTATAGAGATCCCCAAAAACCAAAAAGAGTCACATGTCAAGTAGTTGATAGCTTTTTGTCATGAGCTCTATTTAGGAAATACCAAGGGATCTAGACAATGATTAAATCTTTTGGATGTTAATTTTACATCATATAGAAACTATAGTATTGGGTTTACAAATTCTATGCTTGTATGTTATTTATTAAATATATTGTTTTCTATTTTACTTTATATGGAATCCATAAGTATTTGGTCTGTGAATTCAATATTTTGTAGGAAAATGACTTGAAAGGGAATCCTTGTAAGCCAGTAGTCTATTCCATGGAATACTTCTATTACTATCTTCTTGGATTGAATGTAAGGATACTTAACTGGGTAGAGCCAAATCCAAAAAAGAACACTAAGCAAATCATTGGTTTAGAGTTCTTACTCTTAAGATTCAATATAAAAATTCACACAAACTGTACCATTGATGAGTCCATACATGTTAAATCCAAGCATCAAGTAGAGAGTTGGTTTGGTTAATTTCTTTTTCAAAACTTTTTAAAAAAAAAATTATATTATCACTATATTTTAAATATGTAGAAATATATAGCAAGTTACATTTTTTTCATCCAACATGTTGCAATGCATATAAATTTTGAGACTTCGAAAGAAGAGCTACAAAAAACAAACTCACTCTTATTTCACTTTGATAGATGCAAATTGACTACTACTTATTCAAAAGATTCTAGTTTTTTTAAAACAATGAAGACATCCACCATAATTATATTATATTATCTAATATATATTTATATATATTGAATTATGTAATATTCAAATTCTTTATTGTTTACCTCTAAGTTCCTATTGGCCTATTCCTTGAACCTCCTATGTGCCAGTGCTAGTTTATAAACAGATATGCGTACCAAAGTAAAATAGAGAAAGGATTTATGGACCAAATACACGTCAGCATAATCTATTTTAATTGTGACTCTAAACTGTAACAAACAGACATGTCCATAACTTTGAAAAATTTGAACACAACTAACTTAAGAGGGGGAGAAAAAATGAAATCCAAAGTACAAGTTTTCCAATTCATGCATGCAAAATGTTGAAGTAGAGACAAGGTCTATGAACTTTTTGATAGAATGCAGCAAAGAGAATTTCATGTCATGGGATAAAATGATAGCAGGGCTTTAGAAACTTCGAGCAAGGACCAAGGGAAATTATAAATTAGTTCATCAAAGTCATTCCCTAGGCGTCAATTATTGTGGAGTCACAAGAGTGACTCAAACCTATGACCAAAAATGTGGAAGCCATCTTTGCCTACCATTGAAGGCACGGCTTAAACATCACACACTAAGGATTTGACGTTTTTATGTGACTCTGGGTCCCACTCTCACTGTTCGGTCAGATTCTAGTCTTTTGTTTCCCCTTTTGTTTTCTACTGCACTCCTCTGACTCTAGATAGTCACAGTCACTGCAACTTCTGCCTAATCCAACTATCACACTCATTGATAATGAAACTATGGTTAAGTTTGAATTGAAATTTTGAATCTGCCTCTCCTGCTCAAGCAGCAACAAGAGTAGATATTCCTTCTGAAATAGAAAGTTGCTTTGATGTCTTTTTTTCCCTACTGCTACTTCTTCTAGAAGCTTGGCTTGTTGTTGCTTCTTGTTTTTTTCTTTTTCTTCCTTCTACAGAGCATGTAGACGGTTAAGTTGGAAATCCTCTAGTAGACATGTATGCAAAATGTGGAAGCATAGTCAAGGCACGTGAACTATTTGAGTGGATGCCTCAAATAAATGTAGGCTCATGAAATCCTATGGTTGCAGGATATACGCAAAATGCGTTTGTTGAAAAGGATTTAGAAATTTTCAACTAAATGCAATTGGAAGTTGTAAAGCTAGACTTTTCCACCTTTTCCAGCATTCCTTGCGCCTTTGCCAAAATTGGAGCTTTGGAATAGGGCATGGACATCCATTGCAAGATAATGGATAGCGGGATTTTGTCAGATGTTGTAGTCACAACTACCCTGGTAGACGTATGCAAAAATGTTGGAATCATAGACAAGGCACGGGAACTGTTTGACAGAATGCCTCAAAGAAATGTTTTCTCATGGAATGCCCTGGTTGTAGGATATTAACAAAATGCATCTGAGGACGTCAAAATTATTAAGGTTCTTATTATTCTTTATTACATGTCTTCATGATTGAAAGCGTCACTTATTAGGTAGTGATGAGTTGTATAGGTTCTTTCATATATTACATGGGCACATAGTAGGAGAGAGGATCCAGGTAGTACCTAAGCATGTTTCGACAGTTGTGATAGTAGTTGTTATATAATACCCAATGTTTTTATCAATATGGGACCAATAGCTATGACATTAAAGTTGTTAGTGTTGATGATAACTACCCATAATTAAACAAAATGTATTCCTTTGATCTAAAAAGCAACCAATCATGTGATTCCACATCAACGTTCAATAAAACATGTTGTGAATGCACAAGTATTGGTCTTTCTATTTTTTTGGGCCTTTTTGGACACCTTGACAAAAAGCATACTGATGTGGCATTATATTTGATAATGTGGCCCTAAAACCTTAGTTATAAGTAGGGGACTTGTCAAGTAAGCTGCTGTAAAAAATTGGGAGTGATTTGAAATTTTCACGTAGGATAATTAGAAGCACGAAGTTAAGGTGCTCAACTACTGGGTCCTCTCCCCTATATGTATTTAATATGGGTTCTTAGTGGGAATGTTTCTAAGAAAATTATTCTTGAGAGAAACATATGATGAATCTAAAAGTAAGTGTACTTCATAAGGGTAGTCCCTCAAATACTAGTAATCAAGGAAGCATTGTTTGTTTGTATCAATAACAATTCTAAATATAGAAGAAATTTACAAGATTGAGTAAGGTATTTTTTAATTAAATGTTTTGTATTTTCACTTATAATTATATAAATTTCATCATTAAAGACTACTCTTTCTTGCTAAGATAAATAAAAAAATTAAGTTCAATGGAATATCTCAATATATAAATTCAATACCTAATACACTCAAAAATTAATTGTCCTTGTTTGATGGGAGTGATTTACATTACGTAGTGTGCATCTTCATGACTTAGTTAGTCTAATGAATTATTTCAAGATATTCGTTGAGGACGTATTGTTGAAACTATTTGTTCACTATTAGAAGGGTAATATAAAATATAATTATATTAGCTTCTTAGATAATTATATTTCATACTACGAAAATTTTCAAAATATTATTATTGAGTAGTTTAGAGATGAAGTTGATCTTAGTAGGTTAATTGCATAACTTTCTAATATTTAGAAAATAACAATGAATCAATTTTTCCATTTACTATTAGATATCCCTAAGCATGTAAGATATATTATATAAGAATGTTTGAAATTTTATCATGGAGTCTTTGATCTTAAGTATAATATTTTTTCAAAAGAGATGAATCTCATAAGTCTCTCATAGGCTTATTATTGAGGTAAATATCGATAAAACCATTAGGGTATCAATGATGTTACATCTTACATCCAAAATTGTTCGATAATCCCTTAGATTTGGATGTTTAGTCTAATAAGTTAGCTATAAATATTTGTGATGCTAATGACCAAGTTATAGTATATAGTGATTCATTCCTTTGGTTTGAAGCATTCCAACAATTAGATACAAAATATGTTAAAAGAGAAGTTCTAACAAAAGAAGATGAATAAACTACTAATGAAGTCAATTTAGCATTATTTCTAAATAAATTTTCTAGTAGATTTATTAATGAATTTGGTTATAGTAATGAGTCTCATGTAGCATGTTACAATGACTGCACAATAGAAAATAAAGAGCCTATAATATGAAAAACTAGGTCCTTCACATGTTGTGCCTTGACTTTCCATGTTTAACTTCAATTATCTAAATGATGGTTTGGGTTACCTATATGACTCAAGTGTATATGATTTTTCCTATTTTGATTATAGCATTAGTTTTTCATGTTCCTATGATTGAGAGTTGTCAGCCTATCTAAATGACACAAAACAAAATGCAAAAGATAACAAACAACACTTAACACCTCATGATAGGGCTATGTTAACTCAAACAAAAGAAAAAGATGAAAAACAACATATTTTACCTTTGTTCAAGTTGATCTTTGGTTGGCCCTTGGATTTTTAATGTTTTGTGTGCTCCTTTGATGGCAAGATGTGATAAAAGTGGATGCAAAATGATGAGGATTGAATGGATATTTCAATTATTCAAATGGGTAGTTTGATAAGTGTATAGAAGGGATGCAATATGAGCTTGAAGATGCAATAATGGTGGATGACAGCTTGATAGTATAAGGTGTTGAAGGCTTGAGCTTGTGAATGTGATAATGCATAAAAATGAGAGAATGAAAGATAAATCCTCTATATTTAGGGGAGAATTCTCTAGAGAATTCAATGGTCAAGATGGAGGGATATGGTGAGTTGAGGACTAACAAGCCCTCACATCTTTCCATGTGGAAATGAGATGGAAAAAAGACATGGTGAGGTGAAGAGGGTACAAATGAGGTGGAGGTACTTGCAAGTACCTTGGAAAGGGGAGAATATTTCCTCAAAAACAAACTTCTTGTCCCCATGTGGGAAGGATGTTGACATGTGAGGAATTTTAGAATTCCTCACACATCATCATGGGGAAGAGAGAAGTGGTTGGGAAAATAAATGTGAATTTTAAATTCACATGATTGGGAGTGTCTTGTGGATAATACAAGGTTCCCAAAAAGTAGGACTTTGACCCATGTGAGTGATGTGAATTTTCAATGATCACATGGGGAAGAGGAGAGTCCTTGGAAGGATAAAATAGAATTTAAAATTTCATTAGGAAGGGCATCGAGATAATAAAAGGAATTTAATATTCCTTAGGAGATGAGAGAGTTGACTAAGGTACTGATTAGAGTAGCTAATCAGTGATTAGAAGACAATGGCTAATGAAGATTAGGAGCCAACTTGCAAAAGTTGGAGGATGTGACACATCCTAATCATAGATTAGACATGTGAACATCCCTAATAATGGGATTAGGAGGTGGATTAGGATTAAGAAATAGTGATGTAGGATGCGACATGTGAAGAATTAAATAAATATATTATTTATTTAATTATTTTGAGGAAAAGAGGAATAAAGGGGAAGGTATTTAATTATTAACTAAATACCTTAGGGATTTAGAAGAATTTAATGGTATTAATTAAATAATAGCAATATTACTTAATTGATGCAAGTAAGAGGATATTTAGACGAACAAGGATAAATTTGGACCAATGTAAGTGTCCAAATTTAGGTGTCTACATTTTTCCCCTCTTTGAGATGGTGCTACAAAGTAGCATCATTTCAAAGAAGATTAAAAGATGAGACCAAGAAGAAGATGGTTAGATTGGAAAAGATGCCCCAGTCATTCATAGTAGTGACTAGGAAGAAATATGATGGGAGTGAAGATGAAGATTAAGGATTGAGGATGCCCCCTCGAGAGGACATGCAGGCTCAAGAGAACATGGGTGTGCTCTCAAAATGGATGAGACGATGAAAGGGGATATGGGGAAGATGATGCAAAGTGATGGATAAGAGAGAGTCACATAAGATGAAGAGATAAAAGAAAGCATAGATGGATTCAAGGACAAAGGGAATGTTTCCCCAATCAAGCGACAAGCCAAAATGGGTTGATGATGGATAAAGTATTGTTGATGAGGGAAGGATACATCCCAAAACAACACCAAAGGGTATGGAAGGATACATCTTGATGATGATGATGAAAGTGTTTTTGATGAGGGAAGGATACATCCCAAAACAACACCAAAGGATAGGGAAGGATACATCCTGAAGATGATGACGATGATGATGATGATTGGATCAAGGCTTGTAGCAAGGTTGGGAACAAGACCAAGGATGTTATTAGATGATTTGTGTTAGATTGAATGGATTAAGATTGGATGGATATGTGAGATGGATGAAAAGAATGAAAATGATGAAGAAAAAGATGCTTAGAATAACCAATCTATATTATTCTAAGAAGATTGAAGAGATGATGGTATGAGGAGGGCGCTTAGAATAACCAATCTATAGTATTCTAAGAAGATTGAAAAGAGGATGAAATGATGAGGATTGATGAAAAGATGGATGAGAAGAGATGGAGGATACATGCAATTCAATGGAATGGAAAATGAAATGTAATCCTAATGCAATTTGCCATTTTTGGAGCACTAATTTTTGCTATAGCATAAGACACCAGGTGCCAGGGTATGTGGAACCAAGGCGGATTAGTGTCTAATGCATAAACAAACACAACGGACAAGAAGACAATTCCAACACCCAAAAGTCACGAAGACCTTGGTCGAGCTAGGCATTAGAATAACCACAAGCACAAAAGGATGCCCCAGCGTAACACAAGACAACAAGAGTTTTGGTGGGTACTACGTGGAACAACTGAGAATACAACAACAAAGAAAAGATCAAGATACACCCCTATGTTTACTATTCAAAGCACGCCATGATATGATGGATCAAGGCAACCATGACAAGTGATGATAGGGAGCTCAAATGATAAACAAAATCCAAAAGCATCAAAAGATCATAATCAATTTTTAATATCCTTTGCCATAAGATCAAGGGAATGGATTGGATTGATGAGGTTTGTTAGGAAGGATGCATCATGTTGAGACCAAAGATGGATACTAAACTAAAAGATCGATATGACATGGGATACTCATAACCGATTGGATCTTATGATACGAGTGGATCTCGTTTCTGAAGGACTAGCTACATAAGGGCATAGCTTGATGACACGACACATGAGAGACAAGAGATAGGACACAAAAATAGACACACCCTAAAGACCTAGGGGCTCGGGGGTTGATCAAATATTAGCCTTGCCTACATGAAAGCGCAGAGCCCTTGTAGTTTGATAAAAGGTTGACGACTGACCGTGGATAAAAGTGGAAAGAGGACAATGGAGACCTTGATGGATGACAGGATGGAAAAAAGCGGAAAGAGGACAATGGAGACCTTGATGGATGATAGGACTGGATGGACAAATTCCCCGAGGGTAGATCAAATGATCGACCTTGCATACGTGAAAGCGTAGGGGAAATGTAGTTTGACAAAAGACCAACGACCGACCATGGATCAAGGATGATGAGATGACCAGGATAAGTTGATAAAAAGATGGAACCAATATGATTAGATAAGATAGACCTAGTGGATAAGATAGGATGATGGTGATCAGGTGTAGCTCAGGGATGGGATAGTCATCCAAATCATCAAAAGATGAATTGGGATGATGATATGATGGATAGATAAGTGATGAAAAGTGAGAGGATATTGGCAAGATGTGTGAAAAAGGTGGGATTTATGATAGTGAGAGAGATGGCATTGGGTTGCATGGGGGGAAGCCTATCGCCAGATACCAATGACAAGGGATTATGAGATTGGATGAGGATAGAGATAAATGGATAGGGAGATAAGGATGGGGGATGGAAGGGATGTTATGATGGATGGACATGAAGATAAGGGTGGGGAGATGAAAGGGATGCTATGAGGGATGGATAGGAAGATAAGGATGGGAAGATGGAAGGGATTATTTGGGTGGATAAGAAGATAAGGATGGGGAGATGGAAGGAATTGTTATGAGGGATGGAGAGGAAAATAAAGATGGGGAGATGGAAAGGAATGGATTGTCAGTTTGATGGATGGTAAGATAAGGATGGGGAGATGGAAAGGATTGTTTGGATGGATAGGGAGATAAATATGGGGAGATGGAAGGGATTTTTTGGATGAATGATGTCTCCAAGGACTTATGTCACAAAGGAAGGAGATGCCCCCACTCTAGATAAAGGAGGGATGGAAGATAGTAGGATGGGAAAATAAAGGAGTGATACGGGTATGGATAGGATGCACGGATAAGGAAGGAAGATTGATGGTAGCATGACGGGTGGAAAAGGAAGATAGATGGATCTGAATAAGGATTAAGAGAGTGTATGGATGAGGGGAATGTATTCCAAGAGGTGTCCATAGAATGTTTATATGTTTAGCACTATCTATATCAAGATCACAAGGAGGATGGAGGGATTGGGATAAATGGGATATGACAGGCAGGATGTGGAAGATAAGTGATATGGAGGAGATGGGTGGAGGGGATGCAGTTGTCCCCAAGTGTGGAAGGAATTTGGATGGGGGATTTACTCATGATTCCTATTTTCTAGGTTTTCATCATGGTACTTATTCAAGGCACTTGTTTACCAAGTTTTCACCATTGGATGAATTATTTCTTTTTACATTTTATTTTTGTTTTTTGATCTTTTTTGACTTTTTGACTTTTTTGGATTTTTGGATAGAATGTGGATGGAGATGGATAAGGATAGGGATGTGGATAAGTGGATTTATAATACATGTGATAAGGAGATGGATGAAGGACTCAATCATCTAGTTCCATATGAGGTATTAAGAGCCCATGTTTGAAGTGACTATTGGATGTTGGTACAACCTTATTAGGATAAATGGGTTATGCAATAGGATGGATTAAAGGGATTTGTTGTGGGAGATATGTAGGATAATGGATGGGATGTTGGAAAGTGTATGGATGGAATGATGGGTTGGATGTGTGATGGGGGGATGCGTTTAGGACCAACATTGGCACATATGGTGGTGGATGTGAAATGATAGGAGTATTAGGGGATGGATGATGTGGGGATAATGGAGGAGATGGGATAGTGAATTTTGGGACATAAGGACCCAAAACAGATTTAGGAGATGGTAGATGAGAATGATTAGCTTTTGGATTAGCAACTTTGGATGTTGTTACAGAGTTTTCATTTGAAGGAAATATATCTTTTTTCTTTGGGATCCATATGGTTTTGATCTTTGCTTTGCTGGGCCTTTGTGGCCTATGGGTTTGATTTGGATTTTCCTTCTCTTCAACAAGTCTTTTTAAGGGGACATGAGGAGCTTTAGATTCATGTGGATGTTTAGATTTATGCACTTTTACTTTAGCATCCAAATTTCTTTTAATAGCAATGGGATGGGTGTGGGGAGATGGATGATGTGGAGGAAACATGAATGGAGTGATGGAGGTAGGATTTTGAGGATGATGTGTGGATGGAAGATGTGTAGATATGTGCCTTTGTTGATCATAATTAGGGAACATGAGAGTGGGATGTTTATGATGGGTGAAATGGATAGGTGATGGATGGATGAAAGGATGAATAGGGTGAGATGGAGGAGGTGATTTTGGGATATAAGGGCCCCAAATAGACGTAGTACCTGGAGGATGCGTGATAGTGGGTGGATGGACATAAGGACCCAAAATGGATGGAGTAGATGAAGGATGGGAGATAGTGGATGGAGGGATGTAAAGGCCCAAAAGGGATGGAGAAGATGAAGGAGGAATATGGATGGTTGTTTTGAGGTGATATGATGGAGGATGGGGGATGGCAGCAAATGGTTTGGTGGAGGGATGGGAAGAGCCTATATTGCTTTTGGAAGAGGCTCGTTGAGGACATATAGAGGTTGTACCAACATCTTTAGATTGCGATTCTTAAGAGATATGTCCAAGACCTTGTGTATAGATTTGTTCTTTTACCTTGATGGACTCTAAAATACCTTGCTCATGAAGGCCTAAACCTTTTCCTTGATAGTTCATGTTCTTGAGAATTTGATCCATGATAGGATTTTTGTTATTTTGGAAGAATAATGCGAGTCCATTATTAGGCAAAGGATGATGGGTGGTATATATTCTTTGTTTTTCTTCTACAAGGAGACCACCATGGAAGAATGTGAGAGTACCAAGGGGATATAAAAGTAGTGAGGGGATAGTAAGTTTAGGCAATGATGGAGGATCATGAGACGGAGATGATGGGATAGCAGCATCTTGATCGGGAAGAGTGAGTGGTAAGGGATCAAAAGAGGGATTTGGTGATATGATAAGATCTAGATTTGTGTCAGCAGGTGATAAGGGCTCATGCGATGGAGCAGATGGATCTTGAGTGACAAGGGGATCATAGGATGGAATGGATGGGTGATTGTGATCTTGAGATGGACTAGATGGGATGGCAGGATCTTGATCGGGAGGAGGGGATATGTTGGTATGCTTTGGATCAAGCTCTTGGCATGACTCATCTTGTGTGGGTGGCATGATGATGGAGTGTTGGAGGGACTCCTCAAGTGGGGGAGATGGAAGGGTGGGGGATTCGTGAGGTTAATGTGAATGGATTTCGATGATACTAGGAATGGGAGAAGTGGATTGGATTTGGGTAGCTTCGATGGATTGGGTGGATCTAGGAGTAGAAGGAGGGGATTGGATTTGGTTATCTTTGATGGGTTCAACGGCTCTCAACGTAGGAGATGGGGGTTCAATGGATTCAGTGGATTGGATGGTTTCAGCAGTTTGGGTGGTGCTAGGGGTGGTAATAGCAATGATAGGTGTGGGATGGAGAAGGGTCTCATCACTAATGATTGTAGATGATGGATTGGGATGGCATGGTTCCACGACTTCATGGTGTGGAGTTGGGGATGTCTTCATTGTCATGATTCCTTGGAGAACTTCTGGAGTGAGAATTGTGCATATTCTAGGCTTAACTGGGGTAGTGAGAGTGGATGAAGGATTAGGGATTTGTGGAGGACTAGGATTATGGGTTGGTGGACTAGGATTAGATGGAGGAATAGGATTGGATGGAAGACTAAGAATAGATGGAGGATTAGGATTGGAGGGGGGATTTAGATTAGATGAAGGGTTAAGGTAGGGATATTGCTATGGTGAATTAGGATTGGAGGATAGGGATGGTGGATTTGGAGACGAGGATATGGGTGGTGTATTAGGACAAGGGGATGTGGGTGGTGGATTGTAATAAAGGTATTGGGGCAAAAAATTAGGATGAGAAGATTGCGATGGTGGATTAAGATAGGAGGAAGTGGATGGAGGATATGTGGATATTGGATTAGGATAAGAAGGTGTGACTGTAGGATTAGGATAGGTAGACGAGTAAGGAGGATTAGGATATGGGGACATGGATGGGGGATTGTAATAGGAGTATTGGGATGGTAGGTTAGGATGAGAAGATTGGGACGGTAGATTGGGATAATAGGATGTGGGTGTTGGATAAGAGAAATATGTAGATGGAGGATATGATGAATATGCAGAAAAGGAAGAAAATGGATATCCTTTGTCAAAGGTAGCATAAGGATCGTTATTAGGCGCAAATGAAGGTGTAACAAGATAGCTCAGAGGGGTAATTGGCTTTTGGAAATCGGTTGGGGAAATCTTATTAGAAATGATAGCATCAAGGGGATCTATGTAATATACCTCTTGATCAACAAGACTCTCGTTATCGTCGTCAACGTAATTAGGATTCCCCTTGACTACTATTATTGGTTGCATTGGTGAAGAATAAGGATTCATGGTGAACATTAGATTAGATGGATAGGGATTGAAAAGATGGGAACAGACGATTAGAAGGAAATAAAAGGTGATGAAAGGATAGATAGGATGGATTAGAAGATGGAGGAATGGATCATAAGATTTTTTTCGATATCAGAAGATCTTGGATGGTAATGGATTAGAGCTCAAATTGGGATTTAGGTTAAGCTCATATTGGGAATGGATTAAAGCTCATATTAGGATCGGATTGAAGCTCAAATTAGGATGACTAGAGGATGTGATGGGATTTATTTTAAACCAAGTTTAGGGGTTTAGCTCAATGATGTAAGGTGCTGACAATCAGATTTTTCCAGATTTGGCAGTTTTCAAAAATTGTCAAATTTTGCCATTTTAGGTAACTGCACAAGCGTATCTTTGAGAGTCCATTTTTTTCACAAAAACTTCCTAAAAATAAGTTAGGATGAATTTCCAACTAACATCCTAAATCTGAGACATGCATTCCGAGTTATTAATGAAAACGATTTTTCAAAAACTGAAAAAAAACACTAAATTGCGATTTTGAGGGTCAAGATTAAAGTTTGAAACCCTGAAAATGTGTCAAAATAGGGGTCATTTGACTGAAGGTCAGTTTGGAATCCACATGCCACCTCATAACACAACCACCCGTAAAATTTCAGCCCAAATGGACACCCAAGTCAAAAGTTATGGCCTCTAGAAGTTTCTGCATAAAAATCAAAATCCCTGAAACAAAGTCTAGGTGATTGGGATTGATGAACCGATGATGGATATGGACTGTAATGATGTTCTAAGATGCACCTATGTGATTTTTTTGATTAAACGATGACTTTCAAAAAATGTTGATGAACGGAAACGACGATGACGGGAAGACGGGTCGAAATGCAAATTACGGGTGAACAGAGGATGCAAAATGACAGGACAAAGGTCAAGTTCGACCAAATGCAAGTCAGGTTTGCCTTTTCAAGGGTAGGTTCACCTATTGATGGGAATTTTCACCTATTGGAGGTCAGGTTCACTTATTGGAGGTCAGGTTCACTTATTTGAGGTCAGGTTCACCTATTGAAGGGTAGGTTCGCCTATTGGAGGGCAGGGTCACCTATTGTAGGTCAGGTTCACCTATGAGTGGACAGGTTCACCTATTGAAGGTCAGGTTCACCCAAGTTAAGGTCAAGGTCACCCAAGTTAACTTTCAGACCAGAAAAGGGGTGAAACGGGTCGTCGAAATAGGCGAATGGTGTATTGGAACAGGGCAACGGGGTATTGGAACGAGCAAACGGATGGATGCTTGAACGAGGATACGGATGCTCGGAATGGGAGATGACTACCCGGAGTGAGGAGACGAGTGTTTGGAACGAGGAGATGGATGCTCAGAATGGGGAAATGAATGCTCGAAATAGGCAAATGGATGCTCGAAACTAGAAGACGAATGCTCAAAATAGGCAAATAGATGCTCAGAACGAGGGGATGAATTCTCGGATCGAGAGGATGAATGCTCAAAGTGGGGAATAGATGCTCGGAACAAGGGAAAAAATGCTCGAAACGAACAAACGGATTCTCGAAACGAGGGAACGAATGGTCGAAATAGGCGAACGGATGGTCGGAATGACTGAACAAAAGGTGAAATTAGCTATTTGAGGGGCAGGTTCACCCAAGTTGGGACAGGTTCACCCAAGTATAGGTCAATGCCGCCTATTCAGTGAAAGATAGGTGGGAAAAGGATGCTCGGAATAGGTAAATGGGTGCCCATAACAAGGAAATGAACGCTTGGATTGAGGAGATGAATGCTCGGAATGGGAAATGGATTCTCATAACAAGGAGACAAATGCTCGAAATGAGGAGATGGATGCTCAGAATGAGGAAACGGGTGTTTGAAACAGGAAAACAGGTGCTTGAAACGATTGAACGGAAGGTGAAGATGGTTGTTTGGAGAGAAAGTTCACCCAAGTTAGGGTAGGTTTTCCCAAGTTGGGGTAGGTTCGCCCAAGTTAAGGGCAGGTTCGCCCAAGTTGAGGTCAGTGTTTCCTGTTCAGTGAAAGGCAGAAACAGATGCTTGAATTAGGTAAATAGGTGCTCAGAATAAGGGGACAACTACTTGGATCGAGGGGATGAATGCTCGAAATGAGGAAAGGATGTTCAGAATGAGGAGATGAATTCTCGAAACGGGCAAACGAGTGCTCAAAATGACTGAACGGAAGGTGAAAATGGTTGTTTGGGAGGAAGGTTTTCGCAAGTTGGGGCAGGTTCACCCAAGTTAAGGGTAGATTCTCCCAACTTAAGGGTAGGTTCTCCTATTGGTGAAAGATGTGTATGAAACAGGTGATCGAATTAGGTGAACGAGTGCTCAGAACGAGGGGATGAATGCTCAGATCGAGGAGATGAATGCTTGGGATCGGGAATGGGTGTTCATAATAGAGAAACGAATGCTTGGAATGAGCAAATGGATTCTCAAAATGAGGGAACGGATGGTTGGAACAGGTGAACGGATGCCCAGAATGACTAAATGGAAAGTGAAAATGACTGTTTAGGGGGTAGGTTCACCCAAGTTGGGGTAGGTTCACCCAAGTTGGGTAGGTTCGCCCAAGTTATGGTAGGTTCACCCAAGTTAAGGGTAGGTTCATCCAGCTTAAGGGCAGGGTCACCCAAGTTGTGGTCGGGTTCGCCTATTCAGTGGAAAGATTGACAATTATGACAGAAACAGACTGCAAAATGACTGAGACAGAGGGTAGGTTCGCCCCTATTGAGGGAAAGTTCACCCCTGTTGGGGGAAAGGTCACCTCTATCAGTTGACTTGGACTTAATTTGGATGAAAATGGCTATGGAAAAGGGCCAAAAATGTAGGAAATAGTGAGCAAACAACAAGGCTGACTTGATTCAACATAAATGCACTAGTTTTGCACAAATAAAATAGTACAAACAGCACAAGCCTAAGATTAGTGAAGAGGCTATGGCCAACACGGTCCTCTAACTGGGTTGAACAAGGCAACTAGGGAGTCCTCGATATAGACTCAGTACGTGAGGCACAACTGTGAACACCAGCCCATCACACACGTGAGTCAGAAACCCCAATGAGGTACTAATGGCTCAGACCAACTCTTCACATCTTATCTAGGTATCACCCTAGCTTCGATGCTCCACCAGACACAACGTGATTGGATTGAGGGACAACTTTCACTCTTCCCCTTTATATACCTCGTCTGTACGCATGGTTGGGATCATCCCTTGGGGTGATGAAATCCCCAAGCAGGTCCCACTAAGAAGAGAACACTAACCATTTTTGGCTACTCCCCAGACTCACACGAAGTGCAAGGGGAAATCTTGGACAATGTAGTGCCCCTTCGGTGATAGAAAGGACTTTCCAAACACAAAAAATAATATGTTGACTCCCCCTAATTAGATCTATCTGCCTAGATTAAGCAAAAACAATAAGTAAAAACAATAAGCAAACTAGACAAACAGCACTGAGACCAATCGTTCTGCAAGAAAGGTGTTAGTAGTTCGATCTCTCATCTTCAAAAAGTGTGAAACCAGCTGCACAAATGTTAGGAAAAAAGATAGAAACACTCACCGACAGACGACATTAGGGGGTTAGTACCTCAAAACGATAAGAAACAGAAGCTGAAACAAAGTTTAAACGATTATTTTACCTTATAAACAGCTATGTTTGGGCAGGTTCGCCCCTGTCTAGGGTAGGTTCACCCCTCTATAGGGCAGGTTCACCCCTCTATGGGGCAGGTTCACCCCTCTTTAGGGAAATTTCCCCCCTTTATGGGGCAGGTTGGCCCATCAAGCAAACTGAATGCAAAAACTATCAGATGCACAGATGGGAAATTCTACAAGGCAGCATCTCCCATGTTGAGGGGAGGTTCGCCCAAGTTGGGTTAGGTTTTCCCCTCTAAAGGTTAGGTTCACCCAACTGTGGGCGGGGTTGCCTCTGTCTTGGGTAGAGTTGCCTCTTTGCAACCTAAACCTGCAAAACGTGAAACAACAGAAAACATAGAAAAGGGACTTGTTTGTGGGTCCCACCGGGCGTGTCAGAAATGTGATCAAGAGTTGTTAGCCTATCTAAATGATACAAAATAGAATGCAAAAGATAACAAACAACACTTAACACATCATGATAGGGCTATGTTAATTCAAACAAAAGAAAAGATGAAAAAGAGAAAATTTCACCTTTGTTCAAGTTGATCTTTGGTTGGACCTTGGATTGTTGATGTTTTGTGTGCTCCTTTGATGGCAAGATGTGATAAAAGTGGATGAAAAATGATGAGGATTGAATGGATATTCCAATTGTTCAAATGGGTATTTTGATAAGTGTATAGAAGGGATGCAATAATGGTGGATGAGAGCTTGATAGTAGAAGGTGTTGAAGGCTTGAGCTTGTGAATGTGATAATGCATAAAAATAAGAGAATGAAAGAGAAATCCTCAATCCTCTATATTTAGGGGAGAATTCTCTAAAGAATTCAATGGTCAAGATTGAGCCATCATGGCCAAGATAGAGGGCTATGGTGAGTTGAGGACTCACAAGCCCTCACATCTTTCCATGTGGAAATGAGATGGCAAAAGGACATGGTGAGGTGGAGAGGGTACAAATGAGGTGGAGGTACTTGCAAGTACCTTGGAAAGGGGAGAATATTTCCTCAAAAACAAACTTCTTGTCCCCATGTGGGAAGGATGTTGACATATGAGGAATTTTAGAATTCCTCACACATCATCATGGGGAAGAGAGAAGTGGTTGGGAAAATAAATGTGAATTTTAAATTCACATGATTGGGAGTGTCTTGTGGATATTACAAGGTTCCCAAAAAGTAGGACTTTGACCCATGTGAGTGATGTGAATTTTCAATGATCACATGGGGAAGAGGAGAGTCCTTGGAAAGATAAAATAGAATTTAAAATTCCATTAGGAAGGGCATTGGGATAATAAAAGGAATTTAATATTCCTTGGGAGATGAGAGAGTTGACTAAGGTACTGATTAGAGTAGCTAATCAGTGATTAGAAGACAGTTAGTAGCTAATGAAGATTAGGAGCCAACTTGCAAAAGTTGGAGAATATGACACATCCTAATCATAGATTAGACATGTGAGCATCCCTAATGATGGGATTAGGAGGTGGATTAGGATTAAGAAATAGTGATGTAGGATGTGACATGTGAGGAATTAAATAAATGTATTATTTATTTAATTCTTTTGAGGAAAAGAGGAATAAAGGGGAAGGTATTTAATTATTAACTAAATACTTTAGGGATTTAGAAGAATTTAATGGTATTAATTAAATAATAGCAATATTACTTAATTGATGCAAGTAAGAGGATATTTAGACGAACAGGGATAAATTTGGACCAATGTAAGTGTCCAAATTTAGGTATCTACAATTCCAATAATATTTGACAAACATTAATAAAGTTAACCAAATTGATAGTAGAAGTAATATTTGGATCTTTGTGCAAATGAAGAAGAAGATGAGCTACACATTTTAGGTGACCTATATATTTAACCCAATATAGTTTACTTAAGAGAATTTTCCTATATTTGATAGTTTTGATTGGGATTTCCTAATAAAAAGTTTTCTTTATAAAAATCATGTAGCCTAGTATGTCATTTGGCAACATATGAATATGAGGCATTTATTTTTTATATTAATAAATGTAAAGTGATTTGCATTTAGGACAATGTCAAGACATTAGATTATGAAGAATTTTATTTTCCTATGTGTTGGGATAGATTCACTTTCCAATAATGATGAACCATGTAATATTAGCATAAATACTTGATGCAACTATGGTAATGTTAATATGCAAGATTTCTATGTGTTCCATAGTGAGCTATTTGATTCATATAAGGGCCCAAAAGTTGAATTTTATTCTTGATCTTCAACCAAAATATGTACATGTGTACATTCTTGAATGCATGAGAATAATTATATTTTAGCTAGGTAGTAATTGCATTATACTAAAAAGAATGGAATAACTAATCTAAAATGTTGTTTTTGATTTAGGGAGGTATTAGTTTTATGTTTTCCTATAACCTTTGTGTACAAGAGGTCCTTGTAGATGATAGTGTATCACATTTTTTGTATGGACCATTGTAACTTCATATGTATGCTATAATATTCCTAGTTGTAATTGCATGTCTCTAATATGTGGGAAATGTTATTCATTGTGAGCCTTTAAGTTTTAGGTTTCTCTTTCTTTTATGTTTAATTTATATTTGTACATTGTTCTTGTGCATTTTAGTTTGTGGCTTTATTTAATTCTTCTTAATATCTTCTTGGTTTGGTATGCTCTATTAGAGACTTCTACATTCTTGTTGTACCTTTTGGAAATTTAAGTCCCTAATAAGAGGTGTTGTTGACATCCATTATTGGAATAACCTGTTTCTATCTCTTTATAGTATTTGAGAATGCTTAACATTGACAAACAATCTAAGGAATTCAAATTAGGGTTTCATCCTTATGCCTTTACCTAGTTATATGATTGATGCCATTTTTTTTTGTTTCTCCTACACATGTTTATTAAATATTTATGATTTTGATAATATTTTGTGTTATAGTGATGGTGGAATATTATAACAATGTCTAAGACCCTACTTTTCCCCATATAGTTTATTTCTAATTGGTCATTGGCTTATGATAGGTAAAAAACCTTTTTGTGTTTGTTCAACAACAAGACATTCTCACTTTTGTGTTGGCACATTAGTAATGTACATAGTCACATGTACTCTCTTTACTCTATATCTGAACAAAAACTGTTGAATTCTTTGTTGTGAATTCTATCATTTATCCATTCAGAAAAGAGTTGTTTGTAGTTTTCTTTTCTATGCCATGGACTTAAGGGTCAAATAGTTATTGGTCAAGATATTGGATGCCTAATTGGGCTTGCATCATAAAGGATTTATTACAAATATCCAAGTGGCCCAATGATTTATGTTTTGTGGGATTTATATTTATTAGATGTTCTCCTTTATGAAGGCAAAGGAGAGTGTGACATGTTCTATTTTTTGAATAAATGAAAAAATGGCTAAACAAGTTTGGTGTAACTTCAACCATTATGTTTCATCCTTGGCCACCAAGCCTTACCAATTATTTGAGATTATTTAATCCATGAATATTTGTATAGGCTTGATATAAATACTATAAATTGAAGAGGTTACATTAATAATACATTTGGCTTATGTCTTGCACTTTCACTATGTTTTTTATCACAATTGTGGCTCCACAAATCCTAAAGACAACACCAAAACCTAATTCTAGTGAATGTCAATATTGGTTTGTGGGATAAATTTATTATTAGATTGTAGAAAAAACATAAAACTATATGTAAGAATTGTAAATATCTCATTCATCATTAGGCTCTTCTCTATCAAGGTAGGTTTTCCCTAATGTATATTTTTTTTATTATTGGAAAAGTAGGTTTTGAAGGGGCCTTGAAACCCTTTACAACAAAAATAGGCTACTAGAAAGAAAATACAATTACAAAAAGCATCTCTAGTTCAAAAATGATGTTATAGAATAAGCATTACCACACCAATAGCATACAATCAACCAAAAATCAACAAAAAAGCAAATGAAAAATTATTGCAAAATTTTTAAGATCCTAGTTGCTTCCAAATCCCTAGAGATGACCTTCTCATGCATCTCCATAACATCTTACATATCTCGAGCTAGAATGACTACACTTTTCTTCGTTTTGCTTCTAGTTCTGATACAAGGGCCTACATCCATAACCTTTTCCATATCACCTTTCAGGCCATCATCCTCCACTTCATGCACATAGTATGAATAGAGTACATTTTCTAACTTCCACAAGAGTGCTCAGGTCCTCATGAATTTTGTTAATTTTCTCCTCAAGAGAACATAATCTAGATTCATGATTTTTCCCCAATTTTTTAGCATCATCCTTAACTTTATTCAAAACTACATTCATATTCTTAACCCTATTTTAATTATATATCTCCAATTTTCTATTGTTAATAATGTCAGCATTGATATTAGCCATCAAATTCACCTTGAGATTAATCTATTTTACTTCAAGTAGAATCCATTTAAAGAGTTTGAAGAGGGTTGAAATCCCATCCTTCACCAATATGATAACATCATTCAGGTCAACATTCTCCCAATTGATAGACTCCTCTTGTAAACTAGTTGACCCCTTTACCACCAAGAGAATCCAATTTTTCTTTTCCTTTACCCACAAAATCCACACCAGCAAGATAGACATCCAGGTCCACCAAGTCAATATATGCCCTATTCACATTAACAACTTTAGGATCCTCAAACTTTTGAAGCTTACCTATCTCACCCACAACATCACCCTAGACCTTCACCTTACCATTCATCACCTCTACCACAAAGACAGTCTCCTTATCCTTACCCAACTCGAGATTTAGGGATTTCTTCCCCATCGAGATCTTTCCCTCAAACCCTTTCTCACCTTACACTACTAGAATTCTTCTTTACACATTTGAAGGAAGAGATGGCTCCGCCTTTTTACAACTATGGCTCCCTTTCTTAACCTTAGTCAAACCTTTACTCTGTAGCCTAACCAAGGGAGAGTCCTTAATTTCCAAATCTATATGTGAACTACCAAACCAAGAGGGGCTAGCCTCTTTCTTCCCCCTTTTCCTAGGCTGATTGTCAAAATCTTCTAGAGAAATAGAGTCCTCTTCAAACAAACCTGAATCTTCACCCCCTTCATCCTTTCCTTCAAATTCATTACCCATTTCATAACCAGAGAGGACCTCCTTAAGCTTACGAGCTTTGTTTAATTTAGGTACTTCTAGTACATACTTGACTTTTACATATTCCATAATCAGAAGCATTAGACCCTCATATAGAAAGGGTTTATTGGGTTATTTTCTAAATTCCATAATTCCATTTTCTAGTGAGAGGAGCAAATAGAAAGGGAAAGACGCTAATTTATTATGCCTAAAGTGGTTAAGCAACAAGAAATGATAAGCATAAATAGTAGAGAATTTTTCATCCAGAGTGAAGTATCTCATAATGGCCATGTTAACTTCCCTCCAAATAGGTTTAATGGAATGTTGATCATAACCTCCACAAGCTAATCTCTTAAGCTTCACCCTTTCCTTCCCTTTAAATAAATTGACCAAAGATGACTTAGAAGTTGATCATTCCCTATTAAATTTCTTGCCCTCGAAAGATAACCTGATAATCTCCACAATCAGGTTCTTCGTAATACTAATCCTCACCCCGAAGACTCTCAACACCCTAGTATTCCAACCATTAACAAAATCGTTGGAAACTTGTGAGTCAAACCCATGAAGCTTCAGCATAAAAGGGGTAACCCTAGTGCCCTTCTCCAAGATTTCCCAAACAATGTCATTCACTTGAAATTCTCCATAGGTAATAGGTTCCAATCTACACCTATCACCCCCCATGGTCACCAAAACATGACTAAACATAGATTTCTCCCTAACAAGAAACGCCAGCAAATGAAAATGAAAGTTCTAGATACAAAGGAGGAGGAAGAACCAAACACCCATAATCCATGTAAAACTAGTAACACAAGGACTAGAAGTCAGCATGGCCATTACAATCAGAAACTTTGCATAAGCTTTTCCATACTTATCAAGACATTCATGGACCTTCACATGTATTTTCATATTAATGAGGAAATTATGAAGCCAAACTCCTCTAACTCCCAAAGCACTGGCCATCATGTGACGTTTGATCATATTCAACAAGATTTTGAATCTCAATAGGGGTGATATCTTGAGAGTTTTGACGATTAGTAGAGGACACCCCTAAATTGGAAAGGCAATTAGCTAAGTAATTAGCTTCATGATAAACATGGGATAGATACAATTCCTCAAAAGAGTTCAATATGAAAATAGTATCCTCAATAATATGCTCAATTGACCAAGAAGAAGGATGGACCCTCTTAAGACAATTGACAATATTTAAAGAATCATTTCCAACCAAAATTTTCTAACACCCTTCTCTTGAGTGAGCTTTAGTCCATGATAGGCTGTAGAAGCTTCTACAAAGTGGTTTGTCTGGGTTCCCAAAGGGAGTTCCACCGCAAAAACTAGCCTACCATGAGAATCACGTAACTCTCCCCACAACCAGCAGGACCCAGATTTCCTTTAGAAACACCATCAAAGTTAACTTTATACCAGTCATGAGGAAGAGCTTGCCACACCACACCCTCCCTTAAATATTTGGCCTTCCTCAAAGGAAAAATAAATAATTTTCCTAAGGTATGTTGATAGGACAATAAAAGAGATAAAAATAACACTTAATTCATCAACTAGAGCTAATATATGATAAACCCTTTATTACATCAAAAATTACATTCCCTTACAATTTCACATTTTGTTTTATTCATTCTTTAGTGACCATTCCCATATAATATTTAGGGATCATGTTTTAACATCAACTTTGGCCATTTTCCTTCACCAGATTACCAAATTTTCTATTGCATTTTGGTTCTTCTTATTGACATAAAATCACATTTTAAAATTTGAATAATTTCTCTAGGATATGAGCACAATGCTCTTGCGAATTTAGATGATATTATAGTTTCCAATTAATTTCACAAAATGTAAATGTTTCTTCTTTACCAATTACCTAACATAGATAAAAGATAATACAATTAATTTATAATATGCAATTAAATAGTTAACCTAACACTATAGGCAAAAGATAATACAATTAATCCAAACAAAAAAAATATACAAAATAGCAACCGTAATTGTGAATCATCCTCTCCCTTTTCCTACGGTTCAAGCATCTTTCCATTTAATTTGGAATTTTCTTCACCCTTTATTTTCTCTTTCTCTACCTTTTATAAAAATGTACTTAAACATCCAAGTTATCATCAAATAATTCTTTGATAGATAGCCCAACAATGAATATTAGTAGGGATCTCCATTGCACTCTATGCATCTAATTTTTAAAATCCAACATGCTATTCTAGATTGCCAAAAGCTCAAATAAAAAATTAAAAGTTAATAAAAATTTCTTTAAAATAGAAATAAAACCTTGTTCCCTCATGTAAGTCTAATATGGTGCACATTATTATAGTGAATCCTATTATTTGTATCACTTCATTTAGTGTCACTAATAATCTCCACATGAAAACTCCTAGTGGATGTGAGGATCCTTTTAATATTAACATAACTACAATTTATTTATTTTATAGGGGCAACATTCTGATTCCCACTTACAGGATAGGCATAAGTGAATGCTTAACTCTAGTCAATTGATGGCTTATATTCACTCGATAGAATAATGAATAGGGTTTTTTCTTGACTTAGGATTATTTCCAAGGCTTCTTTCCTCTTGGGGAAATGTGTCCATTAAAGATTGACTCTAAGACATCCATAATCAACAATTTTCTTGACAAATTGATGGTTAGGAGTTATTAATACTTGGAAACAAAATTAGACTTCAATATTGCAAAGGAATCTAATCTTGAAGGATAGGATTTATAGAGAAATTATCATGAAGGGACTCACAAACGTATTATAATTAATTCAAGAAAAAATATTCAATACAGTTTAAATTATTTAAACTTTAGATCATTGAATCTTGCAAAGAGCCATAAGATAATGGATTCAGTCTAGGCTATTAGAATTTTCCTCAAAGAGTTATGGTAATACTTCCTTTTATGATTTATCCATAGGGTTTATACAATTATCTCTTAACAAATCTTGACCATCTACTTGATTTATATCTAGGGTATATGCTCAATTTATGACATAAGAGAATTACATACCAAATTTAGGAATTACATAAATATTGCACGTTAGCCTCTAACCATCCATGGCTCCAATTTTCTAGATCATTCCCTCTAGGTCAAGTACACTTAAGTAGCTAGGTTCACTAACTAGAACATTATAGAATCATGCCACGTGTCTTATAAATTAAAACCCAAATAATAATATAAAGTAATGTGTACTTAAATAAGAAGGTATTAATCCTTAAAGGTTTCATAATTAGCTTAAGCCTTCTAGGAAGTTCATACAAGCCTTAAGTAATTTATATCACACAATAGAATCATGGTATTCAAAAACTAACTCTATCTTTGAGGTGATGGGTCAAATTTTACACAACTAGTTTACACAAAGTATAATAATCTTTAACTATTAACATATCCTTTACAATTCTCTAGACTATACAACTTAATGCCTTAAGAAAAAAATAATAACATGCCTCTTGATCCTTAACCAATAATTTTATGATTGTCAACTTTCACCCAACAATCCTTAATGCTTCCTACTACACATCTTTGATGGAGTCCTTAAGCAAATCTACCCCTTTCTCCTATAAACATATTGGGTAAACAAATATCACAAAGTTCATTACAATAGTCAAATATAATTGTAGTTAGATTCATGAATTTAGAGATAATATGCATTCATCTTTATTGTAACAAATGGTATTCATTGATTCATCTAATGTAGGAACACGTGTTACCAATTTACTATTAGAGTGTAGAGTACTTTGCTTGGATGTCAATCCAAGTATCATGCCCACTTTTCCTCCTATGCACCATTACAATGATTTGTTCAACTTTATAAGGATGTTACTGAGATGTGTGGCCTTTTAGAGGTCTTCAACCCATTTGATTGGTATAGTGATTCTAGAATCTAAGCAATCTTGTAGCTAATTTCTAGAACCAATCCAAGATAACTATGAAATTCACCACTTAACCAATCTAGGAAAAATATGACATCCACCCATCAGCCAATCTAGAACTCGGTATCACTAGATTGACCAATTGACACATGCACACACATGCATACATATAGACACAAACATGTCTTTAAACATTTGAGTGACAATTACATTCAACATAATTTGGGGGGCTACAACCACACCAATGAGCTCTAACACATATTAACAAGGAAATGCCTTTATCACAATGTAACACCTTGCTATACCAAATCAACATTATCCAACTTTAAACTAACATAGTAATCATCCTAAGAATACCTTGATAATCAAAGGCAACACCTCACTATGGAAAGACATGCTATTCAACTTGTAATAGAGATATAAAATATCCCATATGTACTAGATGACCATCATTGGATTTTTGATTCACCAAAAAGACCACTATGTTACTTTATGCATGAATGACCATGGAGCTATTGTCTCTATAAATTGGTGACTATACAACTCCATTGAGACCTGAAGGATGATCAACAATTTAGTCCATAAAGTCTTCCTTATGGTTAGATCAAATGCATATTGTGCTACAATAGATCAAACTTATACACGATGATCCCAACATAGATTTGAAACTCATGAATTTACAAACATAGAATGACATATTCACACAACAACCACATTAAGAACTCTAGCTT
Organism: Sequoia sempervirens; assembly: GCA_007258455.2. Taxonomy (NCBI): domain Eukaryota; kingdom Viridiplantae; phylum Streptophyta; class Pinopsida; order Cupressales; family Cupressaceae; genus Sequoia; species Sequoia sempervirens. Next base: position 288,087,103 of record VDFB02270651.1, on the reverse strand, counting down.
GAACATGTATTGTCACGATTTAATAACATCACTAATCACACACACATAAAGCATATCCACAATATTATTTCTCCAGTTTCAACCTAAACATATAGCTCATCTAAACCTTCCTCAACTCTCCTAATCTCATATACTCTTCATTAATTTGTATGATGAATTGTAATCTCATATAGGGGAGAGGACCTAGTAGTTGTGCACCCTAACTTCATGCTTGTAATTATCCTATGTGGAAATTACAAATCAATCCCAATTTTCACAGCAGCTTACTTGGCAAGTACTCTACTTATAACTAAGGTTTCAAGGCCACATCATCAAATATGATGCCACATCAGCATGCTTTTTGTCAAGGTGTCCAAAAAGGCCCCAAAAAAAAGTGAGACCAATACTTGTGCATTCACAACATGTTTTATTGAGCGCTAATGTGGAATCACATGATTGGTTGCTTTTTAGATCAAAGGAATACATTTTGTTTAATTATAGGTAGTCATCATCAACACTAGCAACTTTAAAGTCACAACTATTAGTCCAATATTGATAAAAATATTAGAAATTATATAAACGGCTACTATCACAACTATTGAAACATGCTCAAGTCCTCTCCCCTACTATTCGCTAATTTGTATGATGAATTGTAATCTCATATACTCTTCGCTAATTTGTATGATGAATTATAACTACAATTATAGTATCAAAATTACTCCAAAAGTTGAATATGTAGGTTTAATGAATATATAGCTACATTTTGCATACACATCTACGAGAGCAGTTCCAAAGCTCCCCTTTGGTACAAGTTGGGAGGATGTTGGCAAAGGTTGTAGAGTTTGGCTTTACACCAGCCAATCGTATTTTGTTGAAAGTTTCTAAAGCCTTTTCAACAAATACATTTTGTTAATATCCTACAACCAGGGCATTCCATGAGAAAACATTTCTTTTGAGGCATTCTTTCAAACAGTTCTCATGCCTTGTCTATGATTCCAACATTTTTGCATACATCTACTAGGGTAGTTGCGACTACAACATCTAACAAAATCCCGCTATCCATTATCCTGCGATGGATGTCCATGCCCTGTTCCAAAGCTCCCATTTTGGTAGAGGCGCAAGGAATGCTGGCAAAGGTGGTGGAATCTGGCTTTACAACTGCTAATTGCATTTAGTTGAAAGTTTCTAAATCCTTTTCAATAAACGCATTTTTCGTATATCCTGCAACCATAGCATTCCATGAGACTACATTTATTTGAGGCATCCGCTCAAATAGTTCACATGCCCTATCTATGCTTCTGCATTTTGCATACATGTCTACTAGAGGATTTCCAACTTAACCGTCTACATGCTCTGCAGATGGAAGAAGAAAAAAAATAAGAAGCAGCAACAAGCTAAGCCTCCATAAGAAGTAGCAGCAAGGAAAAAAGACATCAAAGCAACTTTATGTTTCGGAAGGAATACCTACTCTTGTTGTTGCTTGAGCGTGTTGGGATTAAGGTGTCTCAACCTTAGAGTCTCAACATGGTGAATTATTTTTTAATTAATTGTTGCATAATTATTTTTATCCTAAATTATTAACTACCTAAGTTGTCATTCATCTTTGTGGGACCTCTTTGTGAGGTGGCATCCTACATGGTAGTTGATGAGATGGCATAATCCTTAGTTTTTTAGGAAGTTGGATCTCACTTGGAAGATACTATTTTTTGGGGGAGATGTTGACATATGTTTCCATTTTGGAGTGGAAATTTCCTTCGATGACTAAAGAGTCTTTGTTTGCAAATTCTATTAGGGATTGGAGTTGTATTTTAGCAGCTGACATTTCTGGTGGAGTTTATGTTTGTTAAGTGGTGTGAGGTAAAGAAAGCACCTATTCTTGGTTATTGCAGTTTCTATGTTGAACTTACATTGTATTTGGCAAGATGACCGTTATAGATGAGATAGGTGTTGTTTCTTTTGGAAGTTGTTATGTGCAACATTTCATGGATTAGCAAGTTATTTTTTTGACACAACTTACCTCTTGGGCTTTGAAGTTGGTTTTGGAAACCATGGGAGCCTTCCTTTCATGTTGAGCTCTATTTATATGTTGGTGCCTTAGCACGTTTTATGAGACAGGTTGAAGATTTTCAGAGACGCTATTATGCTGCTGAAATTATTCTAGAATTTTGTAATAGTGTGAAAACTCCTGAAGAGCATAGCTCTGAGATTGTATTGTAATTGTTGTTGTTGTTGATTAATACAATTGAGCTGAGTGTTTGGAGTGTGGGTTTTTTCCCGAAAGGGTTTTCCCACGTATATGTTGTGTTATGAGTTTATTTTGTTTTGAATATTTGTTTATGTGTTTTTAGATGTGCATCTGAATCTGTAAATGTTAATTGGTTTAGAATTTTTTGCAACTCTCTCCTGATAGATTTAGTGTAGGAAACTGTTTCCGCCACCTGTGTTTCCTTTCAGAGCGGGAAAGGCAGATTCGAAATTTCAATTCAAACTTAACCGTAGTTTCATTATCAATGAGTGTGACAGCTGGATTAGGCAGAAGTTGCAGTGACTGTGACTGTCCAAAGTCAGAGGAGTGCAGTAGAAAACAAAACGGGAAACGGAAGACGAGAATCCAACTGAACAGTAAAAGAGTAGGACCCAGAGCCACGTAAGAAGTCAAATCCTTAGTGTGTGATGTTTAAGCCACGCCACCATGGAACCACAACCCTCGGGCAAAACACACGCTATATTAGTACTGTAATATGGCGAATTACTTTTCCCCTCAAAGAAAATACAGTGATTGAATGCAAGGAAAGTGTGAGACTCTTTGGAGGGTGTTTCGAGAGCTACATTAGTTTTCCATTGGTGCCACGCTTAAAAAGGATGAAGAACTTCAGAAGAACATTTAACTAAGAACAAGGTAAAACATTCCAGAACCTTCTAAACACAAATGGGCAGCAAATGAGCATGTAGAATATTAAATCTATTTCAAGGATCGATTCGAGTTGAACTTCGTTGTCATAGATTAAATCGGATATTGACCAAGTATCTAAAATAGTCCTCGAAGTGTATGAAAAACACTATATGAACATTTCTTGTGAACAACAACATTTTTTCATTGAAGGGTCTTATTCTTCTTAACTCTAGATATTATTCGGAAGCAATAGTAAAAGTAAATATCCTAAATTGTATTTTACAGTTTACACAGGCTTAGAGACATACCACTTTATTATTAGTGACCTTCCTTTTATGCGATCTGCTGCAAACTGTGCCTATACTCCTTTCATTCCAAGCTACTCCTCCTTGAATGGCGGTTGTAGGAACACATCAAAGTTCAGCTACTTTCTCTTTCGCTAGGCGTTCCCTTCTATCCCAAATTTCCTTTGCTATCACTGCTCGGCTCTCGTTTCCGTGAAATTGAAATGTGAAAATGATTGGGAGTGAGAATAACCAAAACACAATTGGAATTCATGCTCTCCCGCCGCCCCGCCTGCTCCCATGTCTTTCGACACCGCCAGGTCTTTTTTTTTACATGCCTCTGCTGAAAGTATGCTTATCGATTTTTGATACGCGAGGTCTTTGATTTTGATTTTACCGTTATGTGGCCCCATGCAGTATTTTTATCTTGTACAGGTAAGGTATGTACACCTCATAGTGTGGAGCACGAATTAGGTGCCTCCCTGATATTGGGAGTACGAGGAGTCCCATATACTGTAAGTCGTTGTTGACCCAAAAACAGATCATTTTATCGTAGAATAAAGGACCTTTCCTTCTCCATTTTTACTGTTTATTTTCTAATTAATTTACAAAATATTTTGCATTGATTTCTCCAACCAAATTGAGGCATGGAATGCATGTGGAGTGACATGGAGTGCATGGCCCTTTTAACACTTAACTGATCATTCAAAGTTCTACTTTTAATTTAATCTTTATCTTATTTAAATTTATCTTATTTAATTTCTAATTATATAATAATACTCATGCAATAAAATAAAGTTTATTTATTTTTGTTTTTATTAATAATTCATGCAATTTAAGTTTTAGATCTATATAGACATATTTAATAACAAATAGTAATATTATATTATTATCTTTATTATACTATTTATTTATATTTAAAAAAATTATCAAAAAATTTGAAAAGATGATCTATTTAATTTTTCTAATAAAATTAACTTTTGAAAACAAGAAAAATATTATTGCACAACATGGAGAAAGAATTTGATCAAAACACGATACTTTTAATCTCATAATTATTTTTTTTAACACCTCATTAAAAGACATATTAACTATTTTTTCTTCATTTCAAACAATCACAAAGCAGACGTATCATAATTTACTTAACCAACTATGTGCAAATGTGAAACATATGAACCTATGTGGTGTGTGCAAGATTCAATCATACTCATGGATTTCAATCAGCTAAGCACCCTTACCTCGACCATGTTCTCATCTTTGACATGTACCTACACACACTTGCACTTAAATTTTTCATCAATAGTGTTAGCCCATAAACCATAATCAAAGTGAAACATGTGCATTACATCAGACATAAGATATAACATATTCATTGAGTTTTAAAATACATCTAGCTAATATCAATAAACATCACTCATAGATTTACATGAGTCGTTGATCCAAGGTCTAATTTAGTTTTTCAAATAGTATAATGTGAAAATAATTAAAGTAAGAAATCGGTATGTGAGCCATGTTTAATAAAAAGAAAGGCTCATGTCACAATATCTAATGCATCAATAGTATCACAGGATTCTTCCACTAATGTCATGTATCCTAATCCGAATATAGGGTTGTCAACATTGATGGTAAGTGGCTCAATAGGACCTTGTTCATGTAGTCCTAATCCTTTTCCTTTGTAGCCCATATTTTTACACATTATATGTGTGTTAGGATAGGATTCTTGAAGAAATTATTGTGCATATGTTTTGTCTCTGTATAACCAAGAAATTATCTCATCATCTATAATATCATTATCGAGGAAGTCATTTTGAACATAGTTTGTCATATTATACTAGATGAACTTAAGATATTTCTAGATATGTTGTTGAGGCTTGTTTTAGGAACATGTATAAAGAGGGATTTGACCCATATAGAAGGAATTGTGTAGCTCATATTCCTCACACCTCTTGTCTACAATCTTTACCTTGATTTGAGAGGTGAGATCAGTGGATGATGTTGATACCAAAGTAGTATGATCAACATATGATGAAGATGGTAATGATGGAGAAGGAATGATGGGATTTGTTATAAATATAGGTTACAAAATTTTGTAGTATTGAAATGGATTAGGATTAATAAGAACTATTATTTCTACATTGTTATACATGAATTTAATGCATTGATGATATGTAGATGGGATAGCTTGCATAGAATGAATCCATGGGTGGCCAAGAAGGATGTTGTATGGAATTTCAAGGTCAAGAACATGGAACAAGGGTCTTTTTATAGGATAGGACCCACCTAAATTAGAAGCCAAATAATACCTTTAGATTCTCTCTTTGTGTCATCATAAGCTATAATTGTTATTTTCTTTTAGGATTCCACATCATCCTCAAAATATCCTAATTATTTGATAAGTTTGTAGGTATAGAGATTTAACTAGACCTACCATCTATGAGGGCTTGTTTTATTTTACACATTGGAAATGACCTTTACATGGAGTGCTTTGGTATGGGAAGGATCAATAGAAGGCGTGCCATTTGGAGTAAAATAAAGTTGATACGAAGATGAAAAGTGACCTACTAGGGCTTATATTTGATTCTAGGGTTGATATCTCTAGGGACTTGTGACTCTCTTATAGCACAATCCAACATGTCCTTATAAAGAGGTGATGATATAAGAATCTCCAAGATGGATATATGCATTGGATTTTTTCCAAGATGTTCTAGGAAGCCATAGTGGGTGGCTTATTAAGAGGACAACGATGTCCCTCTATTGGTAACCCAACCATACCTAGTAATCATGACATAATTGAGACTTTTGATTGTGATGGTATTTACTTGAAAATAGGCTTCTTCAATATAACCAACTAATTAGTCATATGAGGTGGGTGTGGTATTGACATTATTCATTTGGGTATTTTGGGATGGGCCTTTATTTGACATTGTGGGTTGGTTTTGGTCATACTTCAAAAATTTATTTTGATTGATGCCTACTTTCTCATTAGGTGAATACAATGAGGAACCTTCCAATGTAAGTTCACCATGATTATTGAGACCCTAGACATAACTTTAAGTTGCATGCATTCAGAAAGGGTGTGACCTTTAACACAATGGTATTTATAATATTTATTTTCTCTATACAATGTGGGTTTGGATTTTTTTTCGTCAAAGGGTTGTGTAAATGGAAATTTTATCATGTTTGCATTGATGATTATACTATTTTTATAGGTTCCCCTAAAGAATTATATATGTTTCTTCAATTATTAGGGGTCTTGGTTGTCCTCGCAGTATAGAAATACGATTTTGTTGTTAGGTATTTTGGACATTGGGGTTTTTTTGGTTTGGAATTATTGGTGCAATTTAGAAAAATTTGGAATCGGTAACCCCTTAAATTATTGTATTCTTATTCTTAGACCAAAATTGTGATTTATCAAACTGGTTTGGGTAGCACTATCTTTATCTTTGTTATATATTTTTACCAAACCCTCAGTGACAAGGGCCTTCTCAATGGTGACTCCTTTGTCAATAATTTTTTAAAAGGCTAAGATACAATGGAATTGTAATTGAAGTGTGATTTATGGAATAAGGCTTTTGACAAAAATATTAATGAGATATTTTTTTGGTATGGACCAAGGAAAGTGACTAGTAAGAATCCTCTGTAATTGGAGAAAGGAAGTGAAGATCTCATCATTTCATTATTTGGTATTGTAAAGGTTGAGTATTGGAATCTCATGTTCTATGTTATATAAGAAATGGTTTATAAATTTTTCAACTAATTGTGCAAAAGTGGTAATGAACCCATGAGGTAGGTGTGAAAATCACTCAAATTCTTGTCCTACCAAACTTCAAGGAAAAAGTATCATAAGATATATATTGATACAGGCCACTTCTTGGAAAGTCATGAAAATTTATTTTACATAGTTAAATGGGTCTCCTTTTCCCTTATATTTGTCTAATTTTTGGAATTTAAAATTATGAGGGAAAGGTACTTGTGTTATTGATCTAGATCAAAGGATTAGGGACATAGTTCTTCAAATTTATATATTTTCTTTTGATGCAAAGCCTAGGTGTTTATATCTCCTTAAGTGTGTCCTTCATTTCTTGCTTCTCTTAGTTGAAGGGATTCCCAAGATTTAGATTTGGTAGGTGAGATGGTAGTTGTTAATAAGGGTTGAAATGTAAGCAGTCTATATTATTTTTGACATGTGTATTGTTGATGGATGAATTGGGATATGTTTAGGGGTAGTAAATATTGAACTGTCATTGCTAAAATAATGGTCTTCGGTAAGTGGATTTAAATGCTATGGGTGGTAGAAGATAGGATTTTATGGGTTATTGTGATAAGGTGTGACATGGAATCATGTTTATTTAAGAAAGTGATGGTTGAAATATTGATAAAGGTGGTAAAGATTGAATTAAATGTAATGGATGGAAATATCATTAAGGTGGAGGAATATTCTAGTTTATTATAATGGGTTGTATTTTAATATGAATGAGGTTAGATGATGTTTTTTTGTGAGGTAGATGAAATCATGGTTGTATCAAAAAAAAAGAATTGAATGGTGTTGTACTAGGAAAAGTAGTTTTTTTCTCTAGCACTCTATAATTATCAAATGGGTAAGTGGTTATTTATTGAAAATGATCATACAATAAATTTTAGAAGGTGAAGGTGACTATGGTTTCATTTCTAATGAGGTTATGAAGTTTAGACTAATAAAAGTTAAGGGAGAGTGTGGTTCCCTCATGTATGAGTTTTCTAGGAAACACATTTATTTAATTTCAAAATATGACCCAAATAGGTTTGTGTAAGGTCATCTTTGACAAATTCCATAAACCTAGGAGAATACTCTAGTTGATTTACCATATATTCTTTGTCTATCCTAAGATACTAGTGATCTTTTAAGTTTTCATATTGGGTATAATGTCTAGTTGCAAAGGGTTTTGAACTATTTTCTTCCATGTATTGGGAGAAGATGGTAACCCACCCTTCTCCTTCAATTCATCAAGGTATAAAGTTCTTGGGGGCTTAGCCCAAATGAGAAGATTCTAACTTCCAAGAGTTGTGTCTTTCAATTCACCCCCTGCTCTTTATACTTTATTGGAGCATTAGAGTTTAGGTCATACCATTGGTGATGAAATCTAAGAAAAGCCTCCTAAGAAGAAATTTGAGAAGTTGATACTTTTTTTTTATTCTCAAGATCGCCCAAAAGTGTAAGAGGAGAGCATATACAAGATATCACTTTGAGATTAAAATATAATGATAAATTAATTAACCAAATCCAAATGTGAAAGTTAATTTATATCCTTCAAGTAATGAAATTATAAAACACACAAAAGAGGAAAAGGAAAATAGAAACAAAAGAGGATTAAATAAATAGGTCTTCTTTAGTCATATTGCAAAACTACAAGATTATAAGTTTGAAACTTTTATTCTTTAGCTTGTGAGATAAATATTTTTAAAGTTAATTTTTTAGGCAAGAAATAATGCTACATTCAAAGGGTTAGCCAAAATATATATTAAAACAAACCATTTCAAAATTTAAAATAAATAGCACCATCAAATTGTTAATGATTTTTTATTAAAATTTTAAAATCACTAAAATTGGACTTCATAAGAAAAAGTATAAAAATTCAAAGTTAAGAAAATATACCTAATCATGAGTGCACAATCTACAAAAATGGCTCAGTCCATTATGTAGAGCTCGAAACTAACTTTCCAATGCTTGTAAGAAGTCAAACACTTGATTAGTTATACAAAATTTGTGTGTTGTGCAAGGAGGTTTTTTTAATTGCAAAGGGGGAGAGGTAGGACTTTGGCCCATCTGAACTTGGTCCTCATCATCAATATGACCAAGGTCTAGGCACTAGATTTTAAAAAAGGTGGGTGCTAGTGTTAGCCTCCTATGATTAGGGGCTTAGGAACTACACAACCAAGAGCTAAACGAGTAGCAAAGCTTTTATTCAATTATATGACCAAGGGCTAAGGTTTTACAAAAATTAAAAAAACCTAAACCTTTCCCGTGAACTATATATCCACTCACATGATGCATATATGCATGCCATGGATTATGTATCTCCTAAGAAATCACATGGTTATATATATCTAAGGTATTTTAATGTGCTTGTGATGTGTATATATCTCACATATCTCTCTATGTATACCTTCTTGAGTATGTGGGTATACCTCATAGTATGTGTATATATGTACAAATTTTGATGTGTATATGCAGCTAGGGCATGAGACTATGTATTTTTTAGTATATTGTGTGTATATATTAAGGATCGTGTATGTATATATACTTATCATATATGTATTATGGATTTTTGGATATGATGGATTGTGTGTGTATATTAACTATGAATATATTTCTAAAAAACTTATGTATATATAATAGAAAACTTAATGTATTATATATGCATCAAATATATGCTAAAATATAAAAATAATAAAATAAAATTATATATGGATAAACATAGTGCAATCTATATGATATAGATGGTGGAAATGTACAAATTGTGTATGTTCATACAGGATTCTACACCATCAAGAAGTCAAGTGTCGTGCAAAAATACAAAATATTTCTTGTAAGTAAAATATATGATGTTATATATCAAAATTTATCTCTTGGCCTCCTTGGATGCAACTGCGATATTCATTTTGCATCAAGAGGCTCCTAGAAAAAGTCGATCTATGGAACCACCTAAAAAGACAATAGACCTATAAAAAAAAAATACCAAAAACTTACAAAGACAAAGGTTAGTTTGTTTCACATTGGGTTCACCAAAATATATGCAATAATAAATGGAAATACAAAATAAAGAACTAGAAATAAAAAAGAAAAGTAAGTCCTAATACCAAATTTGGAACTGGAAACATTAGGATTGAGCACACTCAAATGAATTTATTACATAAGGATGTGGATACAACTCAATAACATAACATTATAATATTTTAATAATAAATGTAGCAGAGCAATCTTGCATAAAAGAATTGATATGAAAATGATGAATGGAGTTAGGAATTTATAGACTTTCAAAAGATTAAATGAATGGTGAGGATTTAATCAAGAATTGGGAGATAACTCAATTGTTGTGGATTCAACTCGAGGAGGTGGAGGAGATAACTTAACTAGTTATTAAAATTTTATATTTTGATCTCCTCAGAGGATAATAATGGATTTTATTAATTCATTAAATGGATAATGAGAAGAATTTGCTAATTAGAAGAATGAGTTAACTTGTGAAGGGATGGTTAGGAATTTTATTAATTTATTAAAAATGGATAATTAGCTCACATTAGTTAAATAATAAAATATTATTTAGTTAGTTGATTAATAATAGATAATGTCATGATAATTAGTGGTAATAAATATGATAATGATTTATGATAAATGATAAATAATGAATATAATAACAATAAATAATAAATGATTAGAAGAATAATTTTAAGTGTTTATAGTTGTAATATTTTATTTCATATAGTAGCTAATTTGAAGGTTGTGATTTTATTCCTTCAAATTTTTGGTGACTTGTGACTCCTCACTTTCTCCTATTTTGGTGGTTGATTTAATCCTTACATAGAACAACTTTCCAGGATAGTGTGACAAATTTTTGAGATTATTTATTCCTCCATGAGGGATGGCTTCATCTATGGCTACATGTTTCCTCTAGTTCAAATAATCAAATATGGGTTATTTTCTTATAGTTCGAGTTGTGGTTTCCTTAATTGTTTATTTTATTGGCCTTGTCCTATGTGGTTGATCATTACCTGGTTAATAGACTTTTAGTTGTTATATTGAGGTATTAGTTGTTTTATGATAGTGTAGCAATGATTCTATTTCCTTAAATTCCTTGGTTGTTAATCTTACCTATTGTTATGTAAGTTATCTAATAGTTATTTGTTGCATGGAATTTTTCTCATTTTATTTACTTGTTTATGTGGTTATGTTTTGGCTTCACCTCGATTGTTATCCATTATATCACCACATATTGATTACTCAACCATTCCTTAGCCACATAACTTATTCTCCATATTTACTTGGTTTATTAATCTTTCTATAGCAAACAATTACTACTCAAGGACATGGTTATTCTATTTTATTTGGATAGTATTAGGATCAACAACTGTTGTTGAGTTGAAGTGGCGAGATGATATTATTCTCTATTTTTTAGAGAAAGTAGAGGGGTGAGAAAAGGAAGATGAGTAATCTATGTTGAAAGAGAGAAAATAAATGAAACTTTTATTAAGTAGAGTTGAATAATATAACTCCATAAGAGAAAAGAGGGTTTTTTGATAAAAGGAAGGCTAGGAGAAGCCTCATAGTGTGAGGAGAGACAAGCTACAAGAACTATTGTAATTACCTACAAACCATTATAATTTTTATAAGCAAGTTTTTTGCTACTACATGAATTTAATAATTTTATTTTGTCTTTAATATTTTATTTCATTGTGCATGTAGTTGTGATACGTGTGTAGGTTGTTATATTGGGCCATATTTTAGTAGACTTCCTAGTCTAGACTGCATCAAGTGGTATCAAATCAAGTTTGCACATGAGTTATATTGAGGATACTACATTAAATTCCATGAGATGGTATGATTACAAATTTATTTATCATATGTGTATCATAAGGTTCTAGTGAGTTTATTGTAGGTATCTATAACTACAAATAGTCATGTGTTCTAGTGGTTTTTCAATAGTTATGAAGATGGTAGTACTTATCTTTAACAATGATCTATATATTGAAATGACTTACCAATTGGAAAGTGACTTGGAAATTTAAAATTGGATTATAAGCTCTATTTGGAGGTTGTTTCCTCAAAGTTGTGTTGTGAAGATAATTAAGTTATTTTTTTTCTCTCCATTTCATATATTTATGTTTTTGTTTTGTTTTGAAGCTCATTACAAGTGGTACTAGAGCACTTTTTAGGGTCATTTTTGTAAGAAACATTATTATTTTAGGGATTTCTACAAATATCCACCATATTCTCCTACCACACCCTCAAAGGATTGTGGTGATAAAAAAGTGGTTACAACTATAGTGGCACTAAATCTCTTACCTATTTTTTTCTATTTTTTTCCCTGACAAGTAATTTTTTAATTTTAGGTTAGAAACTCCATGCTAGGGGTTTCGGATATTCTCAAAAGAGTTATCATTTTGGCTAAGATAGATCCATCATAAAGGTTCTAGTAAAGTGAGGAGTATTTTTGCTCCAATACCCAAGCCTCAAATGACCACTATATGTGGCTATGAGCTTCCATGTACCTTTGGGTATATTAGAAGACCCCATAGGATTTTCTTACAACCTCATCATAGGTAATTTCTAGGCATCTAAATTCTATGATGCACTAATAAATTATTAGCCTTGAAAATTTACTCACCTCATACCTCAAAGATAAGAAAGTGGGTTATGAGTATGATCTAAATATCCATAGTTAACGCTTTAAAATATTGGGTTGACACTACTTAAGAATACGATGAGTATATTGGAAAGCTCACCAAATAGATACATATTGTAGAGCCTTCTCTCTTAGCTTCGCCCATGTACCATATTTATTGGGTATAATCAATTAGTATTTTTGTATTTGAGCGGTTTTCATGAGTAAGACAACTATCAATATTATTTGTGAATAGCAAATCATCTAGGTTATAGATTTTTATTTCTCCCTAAAGACCTTTTGTAACTATCAATTCAACCCATAGTATTACTATTAGATATAAAACATTCAAAGTAAATTTATCTCAATCTAGCCACAATTTTTCATTTTTATGGAAAATTTAGCCCAAAGGGTATGCACATAAAAGTAAAAAAGACAACCTACTTTTACCCTGTATAATGAATTGTCTCATTAATACATAACTAAATAACCATTTTCATCTTGAGCTTGTATTTCCTTCATTTAGGCACATATATGGTTGTGACCGCCTTTCCATCTTGATCATTTTCCCATATAAGTCCAGTAACCTTTTCTAATACCTTTGAAAAATCAATATGGTAGGGAGATATCACTCTCATGATTCACTATAGCTCTACATGGATTTTGTTAGTGAAAGAACTAACCAACTATAATTATCCAAAAAAAATAGTTCCACCAAATTATACTAACATGGTTAGAAGATTTACAAGTTGTGTATCTTCAAACTAGGGTAAATAATCTACTCATGTATATGGGTTCACCTCCCTAAACCAAGTTTGGTTCCCATGCCCACTAAACAATAATTTCCTAAATTTTATGGTACTAATAATACCAATTGGTTATACAAGCTAGATAAATATTTTACAATCCATCAAACTCAATAAGATCAAAAACTCTCTTCTTTTTACCTAGAAAAATAATTCATTCAATGATTTCAATGGTTAGAACAAACTCCCCTATTTGGTGTTTATATGAGAAGGTAGACCACTCGCCTTCAATAGAAATCAACTCATAAGGTGCAATCTAGCTAAATCTATGCATGAAAAATAAATTTTAGTTATCCTCCATGTTGTACAATAATGGTTTACTTACCCATTGGGTCAAAAGTTCCAAATCAAATTGGATCTTCATAGCTTGAAATATTGTTTATAGTAAATGGTGTCTTGCCTTGAATAAAAAATGGTGACTAAAATAAAATTATATGATTACAAGGGTCTACAAAAGAGAAATGAAAATTGTAATGTCCCCTTTTCTAGTCCATTCCAATATTCTTGGAAACTCCAACTTTCTTGAAGAGTGTTAGGTTTTAGGAAATAAATTTTGGCAATTACAACAAGTTCTTAGATCTAAGACATGCACAACAATACTTTCTATATGTGAATCTAACATTCTAAGAGCACTCCAAACTTCTTGGAGAAGTCTATCATTCTTAAATAGCACCAAATTTTCATGGACTAAAGTCCTATACACTTAAGGAGTTGGAAAAATTATCAAGATAATCTAATTGTCTTATTTTAATGTTTTTATTACGACCTTGGAATGATTTAAAAAGGAAAATTAATTAAGTAATTAAATATTAGTTGTCAAAAAAGTAAAATTAAATGACAACTTATATTAAATTATTTAAAAAGGATTTTTAAGTGTGTAGATAAAGTGTCGCTAGGCTTAAGGTGTTGAAAAGTGGTTATAAGGACACTTTATGCTATTTTATTAAGAGAAAAAAATTAAAAATAAATGTAAAAGCAAGAGATCTTTTTTGATAAAGCAATGAAAAATAAAAATGGTATTTCTAAAATACAACGAAAAAGAAAAAGAAAAATCCTAAAATAGCTCTAAATAATTTATAAAAGGATGAGATTTTTCAAAAAAGACTACATTTTTTTTGGAGTTATTTCATTTCTCAAGAATGTACACACATTCATCTTCTCCATTTCCCATGGATGAAAACCCTTGAAAATTTTGAAAGCTTCAAGGACAAAAACCCTCTTATTTTTTAGAGTAATTCTATCTAGGGATTATACCAGTGTGTAGCAAATATTGGTTTAGGGATGAAAACCCTCATTCCATTTCAAGTGGTTTCATGTAGGAATCACCATTGTGTTGAAAGTTGCAGACACTACAACAAAACAGGCAATTAGCGCCTAAAATAGCGTCAGAATATAGTGCATTTGAGTTCATGAATTGGACACTTGTGTCAGCGCAAAACTTAGTGCCAAACTACATTTCACTTCAGTGCCAAATTTAGCACCAGATTTAGCGCCAGATTTAGCGTAAGATTTAGCACCGGATTTTGTTGCTTTTAGTTTGGCTTCTGATTTTGCTTTTGGTTTTGCTTCTTGTGTTGCTTCCAGGTTTGCTTCCAGTTTTGCTTCTAGTTTTGCTTCCAGATTTGCTTCCAGGTTTGCTTCCGGTTTTGCTTCCATTTTTTCTTCCAGTTTTGCTTCCAATTTTGCTTCCAATTTTGCTTCCGATTTTACTTCCAATTTTGCTTCCAATTTTGCTTCTGATATAACGTCACATGTTGCATCTAGCTTTTCTTCCATTTTGTGTCTTTTGTTGCTTCTAATATGGCTTCTATTATTGCATCTTTTTTTGCTTCTAAAATTGCTTCCATTATTAATTATGTGTTTGCTACCTGAATTGCTTCTATTTTTGCTTCTTAGATAACGCCAAGTTTTGCTTCCAAGATTGCTTCTAGTTTGCTTCTAGTTTGGCTTCCATTGTTGCTTCCTTTTTTGCTTCTAAAAATGCTTCTTGTTTTGCTTCCATTTATTAATTTAATATGTTTTATTTCAATTTAATTAGTTAAATATATCATGCCTCTTAAATAACTCATATGATTATAGAGTAAGTAAATAAAATAATATGTTTTATTTCAATTTAATTAGTTAAATATATCATGCCTTTTAAATAACTCATATGATTATAGAGTACGCAATTTAATTATTTAACTCATATGATTAAATAACAAGATAATTACTATAACATGATCATCATCTATAATTAAAACAACTGAGTCAAATATCTATAATTTAATTAAATTTGACAACATCCATCTTGAGCAATAAATTAAAATCATCATACGTAATAAATATCCATCTAAAAATTATCGACCACTTTCAATATATATATAAATTGACAAGTCAATACTGATAAGATCATCATCATATATAACTAAAACAAGTGAAAGTCAAATATGCCAGTAGATCAATAACATGTCAAAATTATACATGTCCAATAGTCGATATAATTCAAAATGATATGTGTACAAATGATATAAGTAAAAATGATAAATTATTTAACTCAAAATGATACAAGTCAAAATTATACATGTCCAATAGTCGACATAATTCAAAATGATAAGTGTACAAATGATATAAGTAAAAATGATAAATTATTTAACTCAAAATGATACAAGTCAATATGATACATGTCCAATGATATAAATCAAAATGATACAACTCAATAATATGGTATTGTAGGCCATGAAAATGATATAGATGATAGTAACCATGAAAAGAGGCATCATAGCGATACATCAGCAGTGATCCATGATGCAATCTATATGATCATGAATGTCACTAGCTACTACCGGAAACTACCTCATCATCGTCATCACCATCGTGATCATCATCATCGTCGTTGTCGTCGTCATCATCGTCATCGGCCTCAGTGTCTTTTGTATCTACGTCATCATCATCCTCTGCCATGTGATCTATACTAGAACCAACATATTCTAGATCTATATCATGAGGATCATCTTGATCTTTTGGAAGACCCGTGTTCTGCAAAAAAAAACATTTAAAATGAAAATTTATTATTTATTTCATGCAATAATTTATTTTTCTATTATATGAAAAGTTATTATTTATTTCATGCAATAATTTATTTTTCTATTATATATCTAATATTACAACATATGAAACGAAACCATAATCATATTACATCATATCAAAGTGCACATACCATAATAAAATTTCAAAAAAGTTACAATTATTATGTCATTCCAATGATGTAAAACATGCAACAATTCTAATAAATGCTAGTAAAATATGCCAGCATTTGGTGGAAGAGGAAGAAAGATGACTAGAACTTTGGAGGCCCACCATAATGGATTTTGGTATTCAACCATGAGAGAAGAAGAGAGAGTTGATATCATGTATCAAAACATTAAGCATGCATTCTTCCAGCCAACGAGAAGGAGATGATTACTTTGCTTCATTTTCATTTGCATAACCATATCGGGTGAACCAAGAAGACCAAGGATGTCCAGTTTTATGTGGAGGTAATGGATGTGGCCCAGAATTTAGGATGGGCAAGAAGGTCAATGTATGATCCTGATGAAATTGAGGAAGAACAACAAGAGAGGGACAAGAAAAATAAAATCAATGCAAAGTTTCAAGGATTTGTCAAGCGAGTAACAGAGCTATCAGAGCAGCCTCATCTAAAATATTTTGAAATAGAGTTTGATATACCATTTAGAGAGCTTGGTTTTCATGGAGTTCCTTTCAAAGCATTTTCTTTTATTGTTCCTATGGTAAACTGTTTGGTAGAGTTGGTGGAATTACCTTTCTTAGTAATCACTATTAGTGAGATTGAGATTGTTAACCTTGAGAGAGTAACTACATTAAGATAATGGAGGAAATGTTTTCATTCATTCCAAGTGAGTTTCTATATATATTTATTTAAGAACTTAATGAGTTAGTGAAATACACTGGAAGCATCAACAGAGAAGAAAAAGGGGGATGGTGTTTCTGCTGAATTTAGAGCAATATTGTCTTCTGACTATTGATAGTTTCTTTGTTCATTATGCTTATAATGGAATAGAATATAGTATATGTTGGATTTCTCTAAAGGAATCAATATTGTATTTGCTAAAATTAGGTTGTGATTGTTCTTCCAAACCTCTTTTTAGTGTGTTACAAGAACTTGTGGGTAGGAATGATGGACTCTAAGGGTCGCATGTCATCCAGGAGTAGTATTCTGACAATTTGTTGTTTAATGTTGTACAATGTGAATCTATATGCCATGTTAAGTAGGAAAAACTAGAATTACTAGGATGATAATAAGAATAATTCAGCAGAAGCTTTACTAGGTAAATAAAAAATGTTATCTTAGGAGTTAATGTTGTACAATCTGCCACTAAGAAATATGCTTTCAGCCAACTTGAGAGTGAACAGATTCTTCTATCCTGGATCTAAGCTTCTTCCAAGATATACTAAGCATCTTTGTACATATAAACACTTCAATCCTGGCAGACACTCTAGTGAACTATGATTTTGCAAGATTAGCATAGTGCCTTATATATCCAAAGCATTTATATCTAGATTTTGTTATTGAATAGAAGCTTTCCTTGATTTTTTATTATTTTTCCAATGATTTTCCTTCTCTGCAACTTGCACAATATGAAAGCAATGAAAACATAGACATCACTGCTAGTATGAAGAGCTTGAAGAAATGTTGCTTAAGTAGAGAGCTATGTTAGTAATTTTGGTCTTCAGGTGTGAAGAAGAGGTGTTTTACAAAGTGAGGTTAATTGATGATATAATACCCATAAGCTTTCCTAAAGCAACTTATTATTCAACACATGATAAGTGAAATGTGTAGAAACCCCTGGAGATCTTTGAAATCATCAATAAATGGAGTAATCCAGTCTTATTTGTCGATTATTGTGTTCTAAGATGAGATATTAAATATTTCACTATGAAAAAAACATTGAGTAGTTAAAGGTGATTTTAGAAAGTCAAACTTTAAGGTTGGCCCATGAGATCTAGATTAGCAATGTTTGTTAATATTCAAGCTCATTTAAACCAAATCTTTCAAAAGAAACACAATGACTGAAAGGCTATGGGATGGACACATTTTCTTCCATCTCATTCCACCTCAATGTTGATGAAAGTACATTAAGTTTGGAATCTTTTTTAAAACTCATTTGTGATGCATGCATGTAGGATTATGGTAAGTTTCATGATCTCCTTGGGAATATAACCAACCAAAATATTACAGCAGTGCTTGTTAGGATAAAATGCACATGATATAGAGTGAAACCGCACAAAGAAAATAGGATACACACAATCAGGAGACTTGAAATAAAGTGCATGCCAAAAGTATAAACATAGAGTGCAAGCATAAATGAAATTGCGCAGGAATACAAAAAATGCACTAGGAGAGCCAATGTACTCAATATATAAACTTGTAATAATATATGCAAGTGGAAGATTCTATAAATATTGGCAGTTAAAAGTGGAAGATTCTAAAAACATTCAAAAAAATAATGTAAGCTTTCCCAATTACAAGTGGAAGATTTTACAAAGCATGTACAAGCACAAATGGAATCATCCATAAGTATAATAAGATCAGGTGCTTGTATAACCATGAATAAATACATGTAGAAGATTCATCAAATATAGAGATCTAAAAAAGAAAAAGAAATGGAAAGAAACAATTAAGCCTAATAATTTATCACTTACATAGTAGACTAGATAATGACTATGGTACAAATAAGTACTTTCATTAACATCTTAATGTAGTTTTACTTGGGTCTCAAGCTTTCTACCATGGTCGTGATTCAACCATCCCCATAGTACCATTTATACAAATACATTCAGAGAATGAAGGAAAAAAGGATATTACATCCTAAGATCATAGTGATATTAAGAAATGGAAAGAAAAAAGGAGAGCACAAAGTTATCATGCCACGGTAACTTTAATAAATGTCATACATGACCAGATTGGACTTAAACAATGCTAAATATACATCTTGTTAACTATTTTATGGTTTTTTGGTGCTTGGAGTCTAGTGCCACCCCCTCTCTCTATAGGACTTAGGTTTGAATTTTACACCAAACACTCTCTCTATAAGACCTATGTGGTGGTTCAAGGCCCTGCGCCACATCACCCATGGGTCATAGAAGTGGATGTTACAACAAAAGTGCCTAGTTTTCAAGCTTGAAACATAGCCTAAACCTCAAGAGGAGTTAGACAATTAACTTCTAGGAACACTAAATGGTACCCTTCCATCAGCCTCAAGGGTTCAATAAAAAAACATAGTGGCCCTAGTTAGCAGGTTGTATGGGGAGAAGGATGCTTCTCATTTTCAAGAATCCTAAGTCTCATTGCTACATATGTTGCTTAAAGAAGGGCCAATTTTAAACTAGGTAGTTGTTTTTTCACACTTTGTGCAATGAAATAACGAGAGTTGAGTCTCCTCCAGTGGGCACAAAGCCAAAATTCTATACAACCTCTTACTTGTGTTATATTATTTGTCCAGCTAATAAATTATTTGGGGATGAATTGGACATGGAGCATCCCATGTCATTTTTTCCATGTTTATTGCTAGGACCAATGCGAGCACAAATATTCATCCAAATATGAGCACATATATGAACGATTCTTTTCTCCCTTGCCTGAGCTATTATTTGAGAAAAGGTTCCCTAGGTTGTCTGAAGACATGATCAAAATCTTGGAGAACCTAAAAGATTACTCCCTATATGAGTTGTTAACATATAGGAAGATCTATGGCACCACAAAGGCACCCCATACTTTTCCCAAGCATGTACCTGACATGTTGTTGATCAAGAAGTTGCATGTCATACTATACTCTTGAGATTTAATGAAGCCATGGAAGCAATGGTAATGGATGTAGATGATATGGATCTAGTGGCTAGGGATATGGCTAGGGTCACCACAACACAAGAAAATGAATCAAGCATCCTTAAAATTACATGATAAATGGAAGGGCATAAGAAGGAAATTGAGCACTTGAAATATCAAGTGGAATACTACAAGGCTGCAAGGTATGACATAGGTGATTTCATGGAATATGCATTAGAAATCCATGATTACCTGACCTTGGTGCAAAATGAGTTCTACAAGGATGTGTTAGATCTATAGGATGCCTACCAAGATGCATCAAAACATTCTTACATTTAAAATAATAGCAGCATCATGAGGAAGGATGGCAAAGATGCATGTGGATCACTTAGTAGAATGGAAACATGAATTCAAGGAAGCACTCCTTGAGATACCATATTTGAGAGAAAAGAAGATAAATCAAATAAACATGGAACTAAGTTAATCAAATAATACAACTCATAACTTAAATGAGGACACTTAAGAGATATTAAAATACCATGGTCATTAATTAAAAGATGTGATGAAAATAAGGCATGAATGTCATCCACTGCCCTTTAAGGAAAACAATATTTTTTTCCATGAAATAATGGGACAATTGAGTGGGATCTAGGGCCAACAGAGAAGCACTTTAGAACTCATCCTACACATCAATAAACAACTCAACACAAGAAATGAAAATTGACATATTAACACAACAATATCCAACTAATTTATTGAAAGTCAACTATTGATACCTCATTCTCCATCCAGATTACAAAATCAGTCCACTTTTTGCTTTGTAACATTTCCTTTTCAAATTGCTTTGGATGTTGGCCATGTTTCTCCTCCTATCAAAACATGGCACATGGACTAGTTAAACTAATTAATATGAAATCATTTTCTTTTTCCTAGGAAATAAAAAAATATCATTTAACATATTAAATATACTTACAAATGTACAAATCAAGGCCTGTAAACCTTTCTAGACACTGTGATGCATGGCACAAATTTTTTCAAGCCTAGCCATGGAGGTCTTGTCCTGAAACAAGTACTAATTCAATTTAACTATGCACAAATGAAATTTAAAAATAGTTTAATAAATTTGATATAATCTTATGAGAAAATTCAAATACCTGTGTACTCTCCTCACCGGACTTCCTATGTGCATATGCTTTTACAAGCTCTTTCCATGTTTTCACACTTACATCAATTGGCCTTTTCTTGAGCCTTAGCTTGGAAGGGATTTTTTTAATCTTCTTTGTTTGGTTGCACCGAAATCTCTTGCAATTTTGAGACTTTTGTAGCTTTATCTTCTTTATAGACCAACCTGTGTCAAATTCAGTCTTTATGTCATGGATAACTACTTTTTGCAGGTGCATGGGTATCTTTGAGAATGGAAAATGTAGATGGTCTTTGAACCATTGAAGGCATGATTCCTTCAACCTATTCACAAACTTTTTTCCATCATCTGTCATTAGGACTTCCCTTGAAACTACATTGTATCCTATCTTGGTATCATAGCTACCAATGCAAGATGCAAAACATGGTGTGGTGGAAGAAGTTTGTGTCCCAAGAGTGACTAGGACATTGGAAGTCTTTGCTCCGTGTTCCACATTGTTAGAGTTTATTGTTATTGATTTCCTCTGGATCTTTTGCTAAATCCAGGACTAGTTGGGGAATCAATTAATTCCCTTTGACACGGTTGATTTGGTTGCAATGTTTCAGGGGATTTACTAGATCATTTTTCTATGTATCTGGAGAGCATTGTCAAGTCCACACCATCTAGTTTGTTCACTGCCTCTACCCCTAATATGGAAGCGAGTGCGTCTTTATCTTTGTCAGTCTCATGTCCCTATATATATATATATAATCTATAAATTGACAATGAATTACCCTATTGTGTCCAGAGTCCACTCCCTTTGCTCCCTTCCCTTTATTGCTTGACATTTTGAGGTGACCTAGGGAAAATTGTTTTCATCTAGTCTGTGGAGCAAAACAAAGTACACAATGCCAGGTATATATAAAATCAGGTAGGACTATTATGTTTTTATAGAGTAAAACAAAAGGGTACATTATTTTCTACTAAGTTTCATTCATATGCATAAAATAAATTATCAAAAGAAGGGATAGCCATCACTCAAGGAAGAGAAGGGGTTTCACATTTTTCAAGGACAACAAGCATTCAATGAGGAAAATAGTTTGTCTCTTCCCAAGAAACATATGATTTATGTGATAATGGTGAAAATACACAACAAAATTGGCACATGGAACCCAATAAACCAAATTTAGGATAGATGCATCAAGTTCAATTATAGAGAGGCACAATGACAGTGATAAAGAAACATACATGACAGTCAAAAGAAGGTAGTTCACTATGATGAAGACAACAAAAAATGTTGTTGTTTATGCTATTTTTAACAAACCAACATGAAGATTTCATCATATACATATTCATCAAGGCACCTAGAAAATAGTGTTGCATATTGAGTAAAACAAGGAGTGCATTGTTTGCAAGAATGCTAAGGTGAGCACTTTTCAACCATTCACCACAAAGTCACAAGGGTGGAATAGCCATTTCATAAAAAATCAAGCATATGTATGAAAAATTATAAGCTTCTCTTAATAGGAGGTGATAGTCTTAAATTACATGATGAGAGAGTATGTAGTCCTCAAGATCTTGCACAACAATGATGTAGTCATTGTGCCTTTGTTGTTCACATGGTATATAGTAGTCAATAGTCTTTTGATAGGGCAACACAATGAACATCCTAATAGTGAAGAGATAAAAGCATGAGGTGAATTGGAGGACAGTCTTGATACAATGCATAATGATTGGTACTTAGTCATAGTTTATAGCAGTAGGGAAGACAATCATAAAGATCATATGGCATTGCTAGGTAGTGAAGAGTCTATAGCATTGAGAGCATTTCCCTTAACTTTTGTGCAGTCATAACAATGGAAGATAGTTCCCTGTTTATAAAGGAGCGGTAGTGACAATTAGGGGAATGATATTCACTTCAAACCTAAAAAAATGGGAACTTTAATAATGAAAGGAGAACACCCATGATGATAGGGTTTGAAGGTTGCTTCATTGGATAGTGGAGCCAAGGCCAGTTGTAACTGTATCATGTGGATATCCATGTTCTCTATATGCTTCAGGGTGATCAATTTTCATATCTAAAGAAAAGTGCATCAAATTTAAACATTCAAATCTGGATAGGCTACTAATGTGCATCAAAGACATGTAGGAACACCAATCACAAAAAAATTGCAAAAGTTACTTCCAATCCTAGCTTTAGTAAATGTGAGAAAGTTTAAAAAAATGCTCTAACTAACACTGTTAGACTCTTATAAACATTTTTGATATCCTTAGTACCTAAGGGTTTTAAAATAAATAAATTCAGAAAGAGACTCTATTTATTTAGTGTCTTGTGAAGATCTTAGAACATCTATCTGGACAACTGTGGGGAGCTTTTTGGGGGACACAGTTTTGATAAAAATATATATTATTTATTTGTTTGATTTAGTAGCATCTAGATAAAAAATTATGAATAAGTTTAGAATTGGAAGAACTACTATGCATTATCAATCAATGAACTTCTAACTTAATCTCGTGATTTGAAATTACTTTAGAAGTTGTTTAGAGTGTAGCAAACAATAAAAAACATATTGTTTTTGAAAGATATGTTTCCACTAGAATTGAGCCAAACATATTGCCTGGTTTGAGACCTTAAGAGAATGATGTCTCTCAAGAAGTTGTTCCAAATGTTTAGATTCTAGCACTCGTCACCTTGTTGTGGTTGGGTTAGGTCATCTGAGGATGGTTTATAGCTAACTACTTAACTTAATGTGTGTCATGGATATATTCTTGTGTGCTAAGTTCACAAAAATAAGACAATCATACAAATCATTGACTTTGGTAAAACATTGTGAACTATAAGACTTCTAAGTTCAACAAAGCTATTTGAAAGGCAGTCCTTATTGGTCTATTTGTTGGTTGAAATGATAAATTGCATTGGAATATTGGATTGTAAATGCAAAGAACTTTTATGATGATGCTAGGGTTTCAAGCTAAATGAGCCTGTAGCTTTATGGTAAGGAAAAACCTAAGTTTGTGTTTTCTCCATGAAATAGAAGGTCATGACCAAGAGTTTTTAAAACCCATCTTTCTAAAAACGCATGAAATGTACAGAAATGCATAGAATCAATAAGAAAAATGAAGAGAACCAAGTATGGAGCCACAATCACAAATGCAAGAGGGGCCTCATAAACAAAAGGATCATAAACCTAACACATAGAAGCTTGCATTTGAAATACAAAGAAACATGAATTTGCATAATTTTGCATTCAAATGAGCTCGAATCAAGCTTTTTCTCATAGATATTTAAGAGGGAAATGCAAGACTCATGGCGAATAATTTACCCAATTTTTTGTTCAAAAAGTGTGCTCCAAAAACCCGTGGGTATGGCTTCCAAAAAACTCAATCCAAACTCTCCAATGGTGGCTAGAGGTGATAAAGAAGTATCAACAAGTGAGAACAATAAAATACATCAGAAAATACAGTCATGACTATGACTTAAAAGCTTGAGAATGGATCAAAAATGAAGGTTGACACCCAAGGAGGACTTACCTTATTTTCTCCTATGAGATTTCTCAGGAAAATCATCTAGAAATAGTGAAAAATGGTGGAGGATCGAGCTCAAAAGACAAAACCCTAACTCAACATGGTGGCACGTATGTAGAGCCAACAAACCCAAATGTGAAGGAGCAAAATGAGACCGAAGGATTTGGGCTCGAACTATTTTGTGGCTAGGGTTTTTCTTATGTGCCCTAATTTGAGCTTAGACTTTTATCACATTGAATTAAAATTCAAATGCCCCATTAATACCTTTGTGGTATTTTATTTACCTTCGTATATAATTGCCTTCATGCCTAGGCTTTATGCCTTTTTCCAATTTTTATGATTTTGAGAAATCATATAGCCTTGATGCCTTAGGGGAGTTTCACTATATTTGGAGGGAGAAATACAACATTTAATGTGCCTTAGATCCCTTTTATTATTCCTTGATAAAATCATTTGAATTATGTGCCTTTACTTTTTCTTATGATTTTAAAGAAATCATATAATTATTGGCTCCCTACGTATTTTGCTAACTTAGGCTTTATGCTTTAGTTATCTTCTGATTTTTGAAGAAAATTAGGTGTAAGTCAATGCCTTTGCATTTGTTTAAAAATGTAAAACATTTTGATTAAGTGATATGTTTATAAAATCACTTATGTCAAAATGTTATTTTAAATGCAAAAATGAGGTGTATTATGCCATACAATGTACAAAAGGGATATAATTGAATTTTTATGCCCTTGCAGTCACAACAAGGGTATGAGTCAAAGCAGTTGGGAGGTATGGTTGAAAAATGATGACTCATGCCAAGCTTGTGCCTGGCATGTGGGCAGTTTGGAGATTGACCAACATTTGGAAAGTATGTGGGTTGTTTTTTACTGATATTTTGGTGGGAATGAGACCTTTTGGAGGTAGTTTTGTCATGCTAAATTGGTATGGGTTGTGTTACCTATTTTTGCTCCTAGCTTAAATAGGTAAAGCTATGTTTATTTTTCAAGGTGAAACAAAGGTACATTCTACTCTTCTATGTTAGTCCATATGCATAAAGAGTTTTAAAAGACTACATTGTTACATTATGAGAAGAGAGTGAACAATCATTTAGAAAAAGTAGTCTTTATTGATATCATGAATGTAAGGTAGCCCACACAAGCCGTGGGACTAACTATTACAATGAAAATAAAAGAAAAGACAACTATAGATAAAAGAAAAAGAGTGCATATTTAGAGAAGGGGGACCCGTCATTGCCTGAATGACTAATCCCAGTGGAGTTTCTTTGCATCAACTTCAACCCCTCCTGCTTATCCAGCTTTCAATTGTTACTTTCCATGTTGCTCCATGAACCTACATGTGTGAAAGAGAGTTGGTTAGAGCAATGAAGAGTCACTAATCAATAAATATGCAAACCTCCATAAAAATATAGCCTAATCCTCTCATGAACATTGAAATAGCTTGCATACCACAGATGTCCAAGAAAACAAGAGAGTTATCAAACACATCTATCATATGTTTTGTTTTATCTTACATGTTTTCTTATTGTGTGGGTATAGGTAAAATTATGTCACTGATTATTTCATTTGATCATAGCATGTGGAGTGGAATGGGCTCCCACAAGGGTTGAGCCCAACATGTTGCTTTCTTGGTTCACTTGAGAAGGATGATCAAAAGTTAGACTATTCTTGAAAAGCTTTGAAGATGAGCTTTGCATAAGCATGATTATATTGATAATGAAAAATCACCTTATTAATAAAATATTTCTTTTATTAATAAGGACTTTCCATTATGTCAATATAACCAGGGTTACTCACACTAACTAGGGCAGCAAAGAGAAATATCTTCACAATATATTCAACTTCGCACAAGACAGTGAAAGAACAAGAGCATGGAAATTCATACATATTCATGTGACACAAAGCAGCCAAGTTCCATCATGAAGGGAAGTCAAGGGTGATAGGATAACCATGAAATATGTCATAAATGCATCAATAACAGTAATAATTCTTGTAGATGAGGTATAGCGACAGTCACTTCCAACACAACAATGAATAATTATTCATTGAGCAGTCATTATATGAATAGAGTTCAGGTGGAAGAAAAACATAAAGAATAGTGACAAGCATTTTATTCCAAGTACAGTCAAAATGCATCAAAAGATAGTCAAAAACTTCCCTCAAAATGAGTACTCAAGGCATGTAAAGAGACATTTTCAAAAGGCAGTTTGAAGAGGCGGCTTGTGGAAGATTGCACAAAGGCCAGATGACATTTATTTTATTATGAGGAGGGAATTCATGACTGTGTCAGGGAGAAGTATGATATTTAAAGTGTCTCAAGCATTTGAAACACCAAACTAGAGTAACAGGGCAGTGGTTGCATAGGAATGCCAAGAACAAAAAATCACAGTCAAGCAGATATAATGCATAGTCAACAAAAATAGAGAAGAGATAGATCATGAGAACTAATTAAAGGAATAGTAACATATATTTTTTGATAGTAAATACTTAGATCAGCAAAGTGGATATATGATGAAGGCATGACAATAGATCACAAAGAGAGTCCTAAATCCTCAAAAGGTCATTGTCAAATATAATCATGATTAAGAAAGACAGAATGTGCAATGAAAACCTTTGGAGGTTTTTTATCTTTTCTTGTACAGAACATGAAAACACTAGCATCATTTCTCTTCAAGAGCAAAGCACAAAATATATTTTTTCTTCATGCTAAGATGAAAACATATAGAGGGTTTCATTCTAGAAACAAAATAGGAAAAGAACCCAAGGATACATATGCCGCAACTATGAAGGAATGGAAAAGATGCATAGAGTCTTAGAATTATACCTGTATTGTGCAATGGCATTGAATCATTTTGCAAATCATTTTTTATTCACAGGGCATCATTTCTTATGGAGTAGTTGAATGAGATAGCTCTTGTTTTAACTGATCACCCTCTCATGAAATCTCATTCATATTATAATCTTGTATGATTGTATCATAAAAGGTAAAATGTAGAAATGCCAAATAAATCATGAAGTCATGAGTTACACAGTAGAAAATACACAATGTGAAGGCCACGGCCTGTTGTTTTTTTCTGTTAAAATCTTCAGATTTTTGCATAAGAGATACATCAAGCATGGAAAACATACATAAAAATTGAAATGTCTTCATCATTTTCTACATAAGTGAGCTCAAAATGGCATTTTATTCACTGAAAATGAAGGAAAAATATAGAGTTTATGTATAAAATGACTTACCCAAATCCGGTTTTGAAATATTTCCAGCTTAAACCTTCATGGGAGCTCAAAATTTCTAGACAAACCCTCTGTTGGCGGCGCCTTCAAGTTTTTAGAGAATGCAAAAAGAAGTGCTAATTGAAAATGAAGTGGGAAGTGCTTTGAAGTTGTGTTTTGATTGCTAGGGTTTCTAAACCCTAACAGGTGTTGACTATCTCAAGGCACTTTTGATTTTTGTTTTAATCTTTTCAATGTCGATTAATGCCCTCAAGCTGAACAATAAGTCTTTTTCCTTTGATTAAACTTTAATCACAAATTTATACCTTATATTAGGTATGCCACATGCTTATTGTCTTGCAAGAAAATGGTCAATTTTCTCTTTGTATATGCTTTTCAAAGCATTTTTGACCTTTTATTTTGCTCAATTGATAAATGTAAATAACATTTTTTAAGTGATGTTGTTATGAATCACTTAGATAATGTTATATTTATGCAAAAATGTAATGATTAATGCAAGATAGGGGTACACATGGGATTAAAGGATATTGTCAAAGGGGGGTGTAATTGAACTTTGTGTGCTTGTGCCAAGCATATAGGAGAGGTTATAGAAGTAAACCAACATGTGCCACAAATAAAGGAGGTTGTTTTGATCATTTTGAAGCATTTGGAAAGCATCTAGGAGGTGGTTTCTCATGGCCTTTATGATGGACTTGGTCAGACTTGACTTCTTCAACACATTGGAGCTCTTTTGGAGAAGATTTAGTTGCTATATTTTTTTCTTTTTGGAGGCATCCAACCCAAGGATGCTTATAGTTCCTTCTTTGGTGCCACTTCTTGGTTGATGGTTATAGTCTCTTTGTTGACTCTTTTGTTCTCAGTTCTCATTATGCATTTTTTTACTTAGTGACTTTTCAGTCCTTTGACAGATTTTGGTAGACTTTGTAGCTTTTTTTGGATATGAATAACAGTGAAGACCTTGGATATCAGTGATTTTGAGTTTGTTCCTTCTTGTTTCTTTGCTTTATTGTGTGCACTTAATTGATTTGATCAAGCTATTTTTGAAGTAATATCCATTTCCTTATAGCTTTGTCTCATGTTTAGAATCTTTATGTAGAAGGTATGTTAATGCATGTTATAATTTGTTTCAAAGATGCAAATGGTTGTTAGTTGTGAGGTTACCTTCCTCCTAGGAGTTTGAGCATCAGTACCTCTTTGAAAAAAATTTATGCAAAGACATATAGTAATGAGTTGTGCAAGTTTTTGAAATCTATGGATTTTGAAGATGGGTCACGTTCTAGGATGAAGAACAAGCATCAAATATTATTGATGGAGAAAAACCACCTCACGCGGTACTGCGGTGTCCACTTTTCTTCCAATGCTTACCGCTCTACCACCAACTTGCTCAAGACTTCTTGCTACGAGGTTGCAGTGTATACTGCTCTACCACATATGTTGCTCACCCTCCTGGCGGTATAGCGGTGTATGCTTTATCGTCTTGGTGTTTACCACCTTACCACACTCCTTTGAATCACCTTATGCAGGATGGTGGTAGGTACTACATTACCACATTTCCTTATAATTATCCTTGCAAGGTGATGGTGGAACCACTTTACTGTGTAGGCTATATAATCTCTTGGCGGTATGGTTGTAAAGGCTTATTTCTTAACTTAGAAGCTAGCATCCCGCATTGCCTTTATTTTGATGTTGCGATACTGTGGTAAAGGTGAAATTTTCTTTGTTTATGATTATCTGGAGGAATAAATGGGTATATACAAAGGGAATATTGGTGACAATATGGATCTTGTCACACAAATTATTGTATTTCATGTTAAATACAATGAAAATATTAGGTTGAAGGATTAGGGTATAGGTTTGAGGGTATATAGTTGAAGGATTAGGTTGAGGTTCCACTGTATAGGGTAGAGGGTATAGGGGTTTAGGGTTTAAGGGTTGAGGGTTGAGAATTGAGGGTTAAGGGTTTAATGTATAAGGTAGAGGGTAGAGGGTAGAAGGTTTAAGGGTTTAGGGTTTAAGGATGAGGGTAGAGGATTGAGGGTATAGGGTTGAGGGTCCAATGTATAGGGTAGAGGGTATACGGGTTGAGGGATTAGGGTTTAAGAGTTGAGGGTTGAGGGTTGAGGGTAGAGGGTAGAGGGTTTAAGGGTTGAGGGATTAGGGTAGAGATTTTACTTGGGTTTAAGGGTTTAAGAGTTGAGGGTAGAGGGTATTGGGTTGAGGGTAGAGGTAGAGGCCGGTTTAAGGGTTTAGGGTTTAAGGGCTAAGGGTTGAGGGTTTAGGGTTTAGGGTTGAGTGTTTAAGGGTTTAAGGGTTGATGGTTTAGGGTTGAGGGATTAGGGTAGAGGGGAGGGATGGATGGAGTGAGAGATGGAGGGAGAAGTGAGATAGAGAGAAGGAGAGAAGAGGGGGGAGGGACAAGATATATGAGGGTTGAGGATCCAATGTATAGGGTAGAGGGTTGAGAATTGAGGTATAGAGTTGAGGACCTATAGGGTTGATGGTTTAGGGTATTGGGTTGAGGGTATAGGGTTGAAGGATTAGGGTTGAGGGTAGAGGGTAGAAGGTTTAATGGTTTAGGGTTTAGGGTTTAAGGGTTTAGGGTTGATGGTTAAGGGTTGAGGATAGAGTGTTTAGGTATAGGTTTGAGGGTATATGGTTAAGGGTATATGGTTAAGGTTTGAAGGGTTAGGGTTGAGGGTCCAATGTATAGGGTAGAGGGTATAGAGGTTGAGGGTTTATGGTTTAAGGTTGAGGGTTGAGGGATTAGAGTTGAGGGTTGAGGGGTCTTTTGATGCAAGTGAAATGTAGGAAAGCAATTGAAGGCCAGTGAATATTGGGGAAGGATTTTTTGTTCTAACACCCCTAATCCCTTAACCCTTAATCCCTGCTAGATTAGAACAATTAGGAGCTAAATTAGGTGCTAATTTGTGCCTAATTTAGCACCTACTTGTTCTAATCGGTGCAAAAATGCCAAAAATAGCACCATCCCGATAAATAGCACCAAATTTTTCAAAAAAATTGGAGAAAATACATTAAAACAGTGGGCGGAAGCAAAAAACGGAGCAAAAAAGGGAGCAAATCACAGGGATTTGTTGTAGTGAGATCCAATTTCAAATTCAATGGGTATTTGGTTTTGGTTAAGGCTTTTAATATTTTTGGTTTGCAGAGATTTTTTGGGGTTTTGTGTAGATTTAATGTTTGGTGTGATTTATATATTCCAAAAAACAAAAAAATAATAGTGTGGTGTGTGAATATGTTTTTCTGAGTAATGGTATTTCAATGACCATACAACATTGAGAAGTGCAAAAATTGTACTTCTAGTTATTTTAGTTTTGGATTGATCACTAAAGGTGATAAGAAGAGTCTTTTCAGACATTAATTAAGCAACACCATCTTCTAAAGTGCAAAATCTAATGTTACAAGTGTGTAGATTAGAATTTTAAAATAAAGTCAAAGAGGGTCATCATAAAAATTTGAGTTTATATTAGGTAAATATTTTATGTGTTTCAATTTACTAGCTAAATTTTTGATGAAATTCTCTCAAATTAAAAATGATAGATAAGTACTTGAAAAAATATCTAAATTTTATTGTTGAAGAAAAATAATTATTTCTTATATTTTCTCATTATAATACTAGAAGGTTGTACCACTAGTAATTTTTCTATAAGAGATTCTTGGGCTGTGGTACCTCTAGATCCCATTTTAAATTTTTTTCATTCTCCACCTTGCATGGAATGAATTAGAATCAAGTGAATTGATCTACCATTTTGGCATTGATGAAACTTCATTTGCGCTCACTATCAACTTGATAAGCACACACTTATACTGAGATGGGGGTGAATCAATATAAGTTAATATTTTACCAATTTAAAATTAATAAACAAAACAATAACAATCACACAACATCAAAATATTAAGGACACAAGATTTACGTGGAAACCCTTTTAGGATAAAACCATTGAGAAGAACTAGTTGGATCTACTATCCAAATCTAGCCACAAAAATTAAAATACTTCTTACAGAAGCATTTGTAGGAACCAACCCACTAGAGACACCAATCCCCACTACTAAGCATCAACTTAGCAAGAGGCACCAATCTCTTCTATTGAGAGGCACCAACCTCTAAATGAACAAAAACTTCAACTTCTTGAAAATACTTCTTCAATGGATGACAATTAAATAGATCTCCTTCACAAAAAATTTCCTTGAATGATATTCTATTTTTATATCCTTCAAAATTATGCTTGTGTTTGAATGATATATCTTTATTCCTCCACACACTCTTCACCAGACTTTAAAAACTCCTTTTATACATGCTTGGAGAGGGGTGACTTATTGAAAGGACATAACTTATTATAAAGGAGGTGTCTTTATTTATAGAGGCCTGTCCTCATAACCATCAAAGTGGGATTAATTGTCCCTTAGTTTGGAGTGATATCATGAAAGGGGTTGGCCCCTTAAAATAATATATTTATTTTGATTTTGAATTCCCAATGTGGTGCGCTAATCACCAAGGGTCTGCCCAAAAAATAAATAAATTTAACTTTAATTTTATCAAAGCAATTTCACCAAAATGATACAATTTTAAATGGGGTGATTTCATAAATATGGGCATCATAAATTGGGTGCCAAATTACATCGAATTAGGATGATTTCACTTGGCCTTTCTTTCCTTCCTTAACAATGATGATTTCATTTAACATCAATGATAATCAATTCCAACACAAATAATTTGGCTAGAGTGATTCTGTGATTATTTTAGACTATTAGTTGGTTGGCTTGCCACCAAAACTTTTCAATTAAATTTCCTCTATCCTTGTTCTTACTTTGCATGCTCTCACCTTTCCCATTCTAGGATTTGGGCAATAAAAAAGAGTAGAATTGAGTTGTTTGTAAGAAAAATATTGGGATTTGAGCTAACACCCTATGAGGGTCATTACAATATTTTTGTAATAAATGACCCCTCACATAAATATGGAGAGGAAGGAATCAAATTTTCTCTCTCTATCTTGGTACCTAATTGGATGGATGAGATTTGGAAAGAATGGGTCACTAACTCGATCATCCAAAGTATCATTTAATAGTTGCAACATGACTCACAATTTGTGCCAAGTTTATGCTATACTAGAAAAGTCTTTACCTATTAGGACCAAATTTATTTAATCCCCAATTATTAGCTCAAGTCTTAGTTGCTCCTAGAATTTCACTTCTCCCCTATTATAGTTGACTCAGATTTTTGGAAGACCTCTGAGAGGGTGAAATGAGATTTCTTTTGGGATGGCTTCACTAGGATGTTAAGTCTTTTGTAGACAAATGTGATGTGTGTCAAAAAATAAAGGGGAAACTAACAAAGCTTATGATTTTTTGTAACCACATCCTATCTTATATAATATTTAGAGTGATATTTCTATGGATTTTATTATGGGGCTTCTAATGTTGAGGATAAAATAAACATTTTGATTATTATTGACTAGTTGACCAAATATGACCACTTTTGTGCATTACCTCACCCTTACAACCTTATTGTAATCTTGCAACACTTTTTATATTTCATCTTTAAACTTCGGGATTCCTTGCACTCCATTACTAGTGATTGTGATCCTCCTTTTGTCAATAATTTCTAACAATAATTATTTAAGTTACATGGAACTACCTTGAATATGAGTTCAAATTGTCATCCTCCAACTAATGCAAAAATGGAGGTTATCAAAAAGTGCCTTGAGACTTTCTTGTGTTGCTTTATTTCACAACAATAGGGACATTGGTTCAAGTGGTTGCTTCTTGTTGAGTAGTGGTATAATAATACTTATATCATAGTGTTTCTAAGATGACATCTTATGATGGCCTCTATGATACTCCCCCATATTATGAGTTTTTCCAAGGTTGTACAAGCGGATCTTAGAAGTTTGTACTCCCCCATCTTATGAAACAATAAGCAGATCAGCATTGAAAAGAGTATGCCTTTACCATTAGTGATTGGGTCTTTTTACATATCCAACCTTATAAGTAGATGTCATTACAAGAAAAGTGAAGTCATAAGTTGGGTGCAAAATTTAATGACCCTTGTCAAGTGCTCCAATAGACTAATGAAGTGGAATACAAGTTGTAACTCCCACCCTCTTTTGAGATCCACTTATTTTTTCATTTTTCATATAAATTGATTGAGATTGTTGCTCAAATCCTAATACAAACACCAACATTGTATTACCTTTACCATTAGTGATTGGGTCTTTTTACATATCCGACCTTATAAATAGATGTCATTACAGGAAAATTAAGGTCATAAGTTGGGTGTAAAATTTTATGGCCTTTGTCAAGTGCTCCAATGCATTAATGAAGTGGAATACAAGTTGTAACTCCCACCCTCTTTTGAGATCCACATTTTTTTATTTTTTCATATTAATTGATTGAGATTGTTGCTCAAATCCTAATAGAGCCGCTGATATTGGTTGAGGTCAGATCCATAATTACATGAGATTATATTAAATAAATACATCAATAACCTTCACACTCATTCTATTGATGAGGTATTAGAACAAATAATGGTCTACATCATGAAGATGCCACATGAGACACATCCAACATTCTCTCCAAGTTTCCTCATTTCTAACTTTGAGGAAAAATATTTTTGAAGGGGAGGCAATGTTATGAACCCCAATTTTTTATGTAGTAGCTAGTGTTATTTAGGTGAATATTCTTTGTAATTTGCATGTAGGTAATAGTAAACAAATGTTTGGATGCATGTGCTTTATAAGTCATCCCACTAGTTAGGTAGAATAAAGTAATTATCCCACATGCATGGGATGGTAGGGATTGCCTTTACCAAGAATATATGTTGTAATTATTATCATAGTTTTTGTCTCATCTCAAAAAGTTTACCAACCTATTCTAAATTTGGTTAAGTCTAAAAATTTTCAGTATTTTAGTCAATTCTTCTAACTTTGTCAGTCTCTGCCTTGGTTATTATAACCTTCATTTTTACTGAAGTGACACTTAAATTCCAATCTTACACAAGTTTCAATGTTTGTTATTGAATTCATAACTTCATAAGTCTTGTTTTGGGTCTAAGTTCAAGTCATTTCAGAATTTATTTCAAGTTATGAAAATTTTATTGATCTTTGACGAAGTTATATGAACTTACTCTTTTTCTTCCTAAAGAAAATGAATACTTTGAAAAGTGTATAAGGAATGCATTAAAAGGATTTTTGTATTTCATTGTGGTTATAAAAAAAAAATTTAGACTCCGACAAGGTTATATGAACCTCTTTTCCTATCGATCAATTAGTTCAAGCTTTCAAATTTTAAAAAGTGGTTACAATGAAGTGGTGATGTTAAAGGCTATGTGTGCCAACTATATGAGAGGACAATTAATTTCCTATCTACTCACACATTAATTGTGAAGGGTTTAAAAAGGGATATGAGCTAGTGAGAGGAGTGTTTCTAGCTGAGGCGATAGAAAACAAGGAATGGAAGGATCGAATTGGTGCAGTCATCAATTCTTGGAGACCAGAATCACCGAGGTATTTCTTTCTCTACTTTCTTCAGTAGTTGTTGTCAAATACATTTCCAATTGAATGGCCTTTCATCAATCGAAACCTCCTACGTAAATCACACATAAACACTAGGTTTTCAATCACCATGAGATACAAATATCAAGCTTTTGAATGCATCTTGGGCTTAACCAGTAAAATGCCATAAATTACGGATACTAAGCTAGGGCAGGAAAACTTAGATGAATTTTTGGAGAAAATCCAAAAATTGAATCCCCTGCTCATCACACAGAAGGTAATTACAAGTGGGTTAATAGAAGCAATTGCCTTTCCTGTTGCAATTCAATGCCTAGACCTAGTTATGGAATGCATCAGATATTATGATTCTCACGCTCATGAATTTAGAACCCATGACAATAGGCTAGTGGTTAAGATTCAGAGAACCACCTTTGCCTCATGCTTGAAACTTCCAGAAAGAGAACAATTTTTGGGTTTAGACTTCACTAACTCATAAATTGAGTTCTCTATGTGTAACATTCCCATTTGTTCTACCAAAAATTTTACTATGATTTCCACCTCAAGTAAATAAATTATGATGCCAACACTTAGCAATAATTTTTTCTTTTCATTTATAAGAATAATATGCACATTTGAAATAAACATCATTCCAAACTTTCTCGTTACATTACAACAAAGTATTTCAACTTTCCAAAGTATTGATTTCATATTACATAGTTTGATGATTACATTTCCTCTTTTACAATCTTCCATAGAAATGGATACATAAATACTTACACGGCTTCCATAAGCTTACTGGAACTAGGCATATGAATGGTCTAGGTGCCCTCCATCAAATCTTGGTCACCTACTGATGAGGAGAAGAATCACTCAAGCGCTTTTCCACCGACCATGGACTATTGCGGTCCCTTGCACATCTACCAAACTATTAAATGGCCCTACCCTTCAACAAAGAGATTGGTTTGGTATCCTCATAATAAATTTGACCTTTCCCGAGCATGGTGTTGTGTCCTACATATCTAAATTTTTCACATAGTGGCTACAACCTACACATATGACATTCCCCTACCTAGTATGTAAACCTGGATCATAGTGAACTGATAGTGTTTTAGAGGAGGGGGACTGACTGCTCAGGACCCTAGGTCACGAGAGGGTCTAGAACAACTAGCTACCATGATCTACCTCAAGCTAAGGATGAATGAATTGAGAAGTTTTAAGTAATTGTTTGAGATAAGCTTGATGTTTAAAGGGGTGAAAAGGAAGGACAACTGATCTATCTCTTTCCTTCTATCAAATTGAGAGGTTAGGAAGTCAGGTGAGCAAATTCTTGAGTCTATACTACAACTTAGGAAGCTCTTTGCCAAAGGAATCTAGTGCAAAAGATGGATGACAACATGCGTTGGCGTCTATACAAAAAGAGTGTAAAACACAGTCAAAACTTGAAAAGAACTTACTAACGATAGTCATTCCAGCCTCCTACAAGCTTTGCACAAATGAAATACCTCCCCAACAAGATACTCTCGACGAATGTGAAGGGAGATGTGAGCTCACAAGCTTTTGAATGCTAATGTTGTTGCAACAATAAAGGGAGTAGACCAACCAAAGCACTATCTTGGAGCTTTAATGGAGATTAAAATGTTGTGAGTGAAGTGAGAGTGATCAAGTAGAATACCAAGAAGATCAAGAGATATTTAAGGGAGGTCAAGAGAGAGTGAATGAATGAATGAGATAGTCTTTTAAAGATGAAATTGGAGGAAAAGGAGTCATTTGAGGTCAGTCAAGGGCACATAAACCTTACAGTTCATTGCTAATGGAGAGTTGTAATGCATCTACAAATTCCAAAGGCAGAATTTTGTTAGGATGGCAGCACACCACACTATCATCCTTGACAAAATATCCTCCACTGACATAAAAAATAGCAACAACATCAAGTTTCCACAATCCATGATAATTAAGTGTGCAAGTTTTTGGATTTAAACTATGTGAGTTTTTTAAATCAACGTTTCGTATCACACTCCATGATCCAACATTGGGATGATTTGCATGCAACAAGAGAGAAGAAAAATAGAATGAGATAGTAGAATTGGAAGGATAAATAGGTGAGGAGAAGAGAGGGCTAGAAGACAATAGGCTAAGATTTGACCAATGAAGAAAAAATATAAATAAATAAATTAAAGTAACATACCCCAAAGTTCTATTGAGAAATGTGTGGAGTCTGTTGCTGGTAATCCCAATGAACCCACTCCTCTACCACTTCACCAGGGTCTTATCCTAAGACTCTACCACTTTCATCTAGCTTTATGCCCTCCGAAAACCATTTCAGTTGTCCGCATTGAAGAAATTGAGCCACCCAACGAGATGAACCTATCTCTGGCCGAATCCAAAGGCCCTACCAAGAAAAGCCACCATGTCCTTGAGGATGCTCAAAAACCAAAAACTACTACCAAAAAACTAAAGGGTGCTGAGGGATCTTCCCAAACCTATGTGGCGGTGAGCCTTTGTGATCTCAAGTCTAACCCTGCGAAGACTCCTAGCAAGGCTAGGCCGAAAAAGAAAGGTAAGGAGGAGAAGGTGCCTCTGAATAAAGGGAAAATGTCATGAGCAAGGATTCCTTGGGTGAAACAATGGTGGCAGAGACTATGATTATGGGTTGTGATACCATCATTCAGAGTTTTGGTAGATTGGCAAAGAACAAAAAGAAAATTTTGGTTAGAGATTTGGACACTGAAGAGGAGTTGTCAAATAGTAGAGATAGAGTGGAAGAGGTGTTGAAAGGTGATGAAGAAGTGAAAATTAGTGGTCCTCCTCCCATTCCTGATAAGGGTAAAGCTCAGAAGGAGGTGTTTTCCTCTCACTCTTCAGAACCATTGGGGATTGAGCAAAATGATCCTGACTATACTATGGGCAGAGGTGAGGAGCTCAAAGTGCTAAAAGAAAGAATGGAAAAAATGGACAAAAAATTCAATGGTTTGACCCGATTCACGGTCAAATTAGTTCAATGTGTACTAGTACCTTGTCTGTCGTCATGAAAGATGAGATGGAGATGAAGAAGGTTGAAGACCACCAAGAGTGGATTGGCGATGATTTGGTTCAGCTTATGTCGAAGAATTGGGAGAACACCAGCTAGTCTGTTGTTGGTCTACTGTTGGACTGTGTGTTGTTTATTTGCATTTGTTTTTGGTTTAGTGTTTTGTTTTATTAATTTTTTATATGGACTCTATTGGCCCTTGTGGCTCCTTGTGAAGGGTACAACACCCTGTAAATGTTGCTTACTTTATGAAAAACATACCCCAAGATCATAAAATAAAATAAGAACCAAGAAACTAAAGAGAGGAGAAAAACAAAAACAAAAAGAGAACAAAGAAAACCAAGAACCAAAGCTAAAGAATGAATAAAACATCAAAGAAATAATCAACTTTATATATATATATATATATATATATATATATATATATATATATATATATATATATATATATATATATATATATGTATATATATATATATATATATATATATATATCATAGAAATAATAAATTATATATATATATAATTAAAATATACAAATTCAAATGTAATACAATAATATATTTGTTGTGTGCATTACTTAACATTTTCTATGTTTATAATGTTATGTGCTTTAATAATTCAGCATTATATAAATTATTATATATAATATATGTATATATATACATAACGTAATGTGTTATATGTATATATGTATATATATATATATATCATAATTCATAAGTTTATAAAATGCATTATTCGATATTCAAATATATATACCACAAATTGGCAATGCATACATACATACATACATACATACATACATACATACAATAATATATATATATATTATTGCCTCGACATAAAAAACACATATATTTACACACATTTCGATAATAACAATATCTATTTATATATGCATATATACATATATTAAAATATATGTATGTACGTTTCAGTCACAT
Organism: Sequoia sempervirens; assembly: GCA_007258455.2. NCBI lineage: Eukaryota > Viridiplantae > Streptophyta > Pinopsida > Cupressales > Cupressaceae > Sequoia > Sequoia sempervirens. The sequence continues at coordinate 288,047,589 of VDFB02270651.1, read as the reverse complement.
ACTACATACACATATATTAGTATATATATACGTATATCACAAATATATATCATTACTTCAATTTTTGCATTTAAACACATATATTCACAATCCCATCGATATATATATATATATATATCTTGTTGATCAAATATAAACACATAAGGAAGAACTCACATATAACAAGAGACTTAATTGCATAACCCATTCAAAACATTCATAGATAAGATCATAATGTTTTCTAAATCTTACACAAACAAGGCTATGGATAACTTACCATTTCCCAAACTATTCATTCCATTTCACTAAAATAGAGGTGAGTGTGTGTGTAAGATCATTTTAGGTCTTATCAAAGGTTACCAGACCAATCCCCTCGCTTCTAGAGGCTTGAACTTGTTCCTTCATTCAACTTAGCACATAATAACAGTAGTCAAGCATTCACATGAAATCCACTTGCATCATAAACAATTACATCAACAAAGCATTAGAATATACACATTCTTTCATCACATTTCATCAATATAAAACATATTCATTCCTTTAAAAATAATATCTTAATACCTATTTCACTATTTCATAAATGTATTAAAGTCACAAATTATATTTATCCTTGTATTTACTCATGAAGGTGAAAGTAACTCGGTAAGTAGGAAATGGGGTATAACATACTTCCCCCCATGAGAATCATCGCCCCCAATTATTTTAAGTCCTAAACATATATATAAAGTCAAATGAAAGTTTTACCTTCAATTTTCCCATATGTAAGAAATAGGCATATTCTATTAATAACAAAACACTCTTCCCTCAGAGCATGACCTTTTGCAATCTCATCCATGTTGGACCTTGCATTGAGGGTCTAAGATAACATATAAGGAGAACTTGTGTGCTTCACGCATACCTTCCCCTTAAATAACTATACTTCATAATTATATTAACTCCTTCGTACTTCATAAGTACAATAGTGACCATACCCTATATAACACTTATACCCCAATGACTGGAAAACATGTTCTCATTGGCTAATACAATTATCCTTAGTGTATCCCAAATATAAAAGGAATGTTGATGTATTGTTCACTACATTGTGGACCCCATCCTTCCCTTTTGTCTTTACACCATCGAACAACTCAAGCCGAGATTTTCCATCATTGACACAACCATCTACCTTAAACATAATTATACTGCTTTGTAATTTTAAGCTTTGTATCAATGTAAGTTTTCCTTGATCCTTCGATTCTATATATGACAAAAAAATTGGTCCTAGCTTCTCCCAGTTTTTAGGAATTCAACCCTTCTTCCAGAAATGGGTCATTCATAATGATATAAGTTTATTGTTTTCTAAAAAAATATTCCTCAAATCCTCCAAGATTGGATTTATCCCTTTTTCCTAACTGGCTAACTTAAGGTAATAAATTGATCATTCATTCAATTGAATTTTTCATAGGATTATCACGGTTTTCAAAACCTTATCAGTACTTGCTTTTTCCACATCTAAGATAACCTTCTCAAGAACATTAAGCAGCTACTTCACACAATATGTTATTTAGGACTATTATCCTATAAATCAAACTTCCCAATCTATATTGGTTACCTTGGTTATTCTATCCTCCATGACATTATGCCAGTTCCATCAACATAGAAAAATCAAACTGTTCTAATGATATACCGCTCCCTCACTAGAACTTCATAAGAGTATTTAAGTCTTGTCGATGACAACATCATGTCTTTTTCCTCTAGCCTACTGGACAACAACTTGCTACATACCTTGCAGCATTTTACTCTATCTCTTTCCAGATTTTAGTGGTTCCATATCAATTAAGTAATTTTTTCATTACTATGTATCCTAAGTACAACATCATTTCACCTCATCTCATTCCTTAATCCTCCATAAATTGGTACATTACATAATAGTCCATCCTGACTTAGTAAAAACTCTTCCATGCACTTATACCACATTTGATTCTCAAAATATAATATTTAAATATTTTTGCAAAGATAAAACTCCTTCATCTTAGATCATCCACATCTTGGATTTCTTTCATCCTTTAATCATTTCCAAATTTGTAATCCAATTTTCAGCTCAATTTATTTCTTCCAATGAGCATTTCATATTAGTTGAGTAACAATCCTTGTTTAAATCATGTTGGTTTTGATATTATCTTCCAAAAGATGTCAACAATTATTACATACCTAATTACCAAGCATGAACATTTTTTGATGACTCAAAATCATGAGAACGTAAATCTTCCCTCCCTATTACATACCTTGATAATCTTGCCTTTCATGATCAAGTATTTCGTCCACCTCTCTCAAACATTATCGATAATAATAAATTGATCTTCCAAAACAATATGAATAAGTTTGTGTTTGTATATGTTTCTTTCTTATTGGTCATAAACCTTGACCTTCCCTCTACCTTTCCCCAATAATTCCAATACCTTATCCTATTAATTTTACCAACCTTTTTGTGGTCTTATAAGACTTCGATTGTAGATCTTTGAATTATGAATTATGGAGAAGTCAAAAGTTCTTCCAAATACATTAATAAACTTGGGATACTTTATCTGAGTCTATCTACTCTCCTTCTTCCCCCTTAGTGTTTCCATGATATTAGATCATCTCAAAGTTGAACTCTTAGCAAACATTTTATTTCCCCAAATTGAATTAATTTATCATTCCTTGTTGTTGGCTTTTGATAGTTGTTTTACTATTACTTTCCTTTCTTACCCTCCATTGTATGCCTTGAATATACTTTTTCATTACCAAAATTAGACACATCATCGCCCTTTGATCTCTCAGAATTAATAGTTGGATCCACCATAATGAGATCTAATGAATTAACAACTTACAAGCTAATGTTGAGATTATGGATGCACAGGGTCCCTGAAGTTGCAGTCTTCAATGGAGGATCTTTTCTAGGAAAGATAATCAACCACAAAGAAAGTGTTGCAACTAGGAATGCACAATAGAGATTCTACTGATCTACATTATGAGATTGGATTGATTACAAATGTACAAGATGCCTTGAATATATAGGCATCAGAGAAAACCTAAAATGCGTGAGATGTTTCCATGTGTCATGATCTAACATGTGACAACATGTGAACCCTATCTAGGAAATTATTAAATGTTGAGATAAGTTCTAGAAGGACAACTCATCTCCTAGAAGGAATCTTATCCCTACAAACATGGAAGGGAATATTACCCCATTATTAAATGATTTATTAAAATGAAACCTAGGACTAAATGATATATGACCTAAGTTAACTTATGCTAGTGTAATAAATAATTAATTACACTAACACCCCTCATAAGTTCAACTTAGGGAGGAAAATGCAATGATTATTCATAGATGATCGATTATGGGTCTTGGCTATGAGGCCATGTTAAGTACCTATGTACATGATAAAGATGCAAAAAATCTCCCACAACCGGAGAAAAGGGGAAAACCCAGTGGGAAAAAAACCCCTCTCCAAAAAGGAGATGAAAAAGAAAAAATGTGAGATAGGATGGGAAGGAGGGAGGACTCCAAAATACCCCCCAAGGACACCATCTATCTCATGGATACAATATAATAGCCCCCCCCATAGGGAGGAAATAGAGAGACTATATAGCCTCCCCAGAAGATGAGATCACTTGCAAAGATGGTAAGTGTCTGAAGAAAGAACATGATCCAATGTTGACAAACAACTTGTCTCCCTTTTGGAAGAAACAAAACCAAGTGCAAGTGCAAGTGCAGAGATGCTTCCCATTCTGGATAGGAGTTGAAGGAAGGAAGGATGAAGGTGGATGATGATGTCTCTAAAAATTTCTCAAATGTCTCCTTGCCTGATGAAGATGCCACAATCAACTCAGGTGCATACCCAATCAATGAAGAAGGTGACAAACCAGGATGATGTGGAAACTAATGTTGAACAAGATCCAAAGACTAAGATGTGATGAATGTGATGGAGCCTTGATAGCCTCCCCTAAATGAAGTGTCCTCAAAACCACTGAAAGAAATATGAAGCCAATCCAATGGTAGATGTTGAAGAAACCTCAAGTCATGAATGGAATGACAGGGAAGAAGTCTCATACATGAAATCTTTGAAGAGAAACCAAGTGCCTCCAAGATAGTCTCTAGATTCCCAATCAAGGTCGATACAAAAGGATGAGGAGACTCAAGAAAACTCTCCAAAGTGTGATCTGAATAGAGGAGTGATATCCCCTCAAGAATGTCCTCCAAACCTATAGAAGTAGCCAAGTCGGTGATACCTAAAACAAAGCCATCCTATGATGCCAAGTCTGGAAAACTGAATGGGTCCTGGTGAATGATGATGGTGGAAGCCTCAATCAATGAATTTGGACAAGGAATCACTTAATGTGAAGGGATACCAATAGTCTCTGATGGAGAAGAAGCAACTGAAAGAACCTTGTCAACCTCTTCGGAAGATTCAAGGCAATCAACCTCTTGCACAACAATATCATCATGGGGTACCTGATTTGAAGAATAACATTTTGAATCGTGACCATCGAGGAATGGTGGAGTGTCTAAATCTCCATATAGCTCCCAAAGCTTAGTCCAAAGGATGTGAGGACAATCAAAATGATCAATAGTACTAAGAACATCAAGATCAACTTGCATCTCAATGATCTCCAAAATAGTGTGTCTGCTGCAACTCCAAGCAAGTTCATGAATACCTTCACTCAGATGAGGAACTATACAATATAGATGAGGAAATAAATCAAGTGATTGGAGATGGTGATTGATCCCATCCCGCCATTGCTTATAGTTTCCCTTGTGCAACATAACCAAAGAAGGAGGATATGCAAGCCCCATAATGAACTTTCTCCAAAAAATACAAAGACACTGACCTTTTACAGCAAATAGAAGCTTCCAAATATGATGTGCAACTGAAGAGATGCTACCCGGATCAAAAAAAACTTTTCCCAAGCTTCAGGATGTCCATGTTATTGAACAAATGCACCAAACTAAAAAAATCAATGCAAGAGTACCTGGAGCTGAAACTAATCAAGGGATCTATACGGATGAAAAAGGCTCTGAATCACCTTCCTGATGCCGCTGGAATCACTTAAATTTGATGAACGGTTGTGAAGATATGAGCCTCTGAGTCCAAATTAGGGTTTTGTCTTCAATTGGCTATAGAAATTTCTTCAAGAAAAATTTTGCAGAACTGATGTCACCAGTGGAAAGTAGACAAAATTCCCTTTCTGACAGTATCTCATTTTCCAATTTTTGACACCGTGGGTGAAAGTTATGATAAAATGAAAAAAATACCTATATTTGGCACTCTACAGGCTAACCAGGGGAAAAAATTTTGGCACACGGGCTAAAAAAAATAGCCCCTATTCACTGATATGATTAGGGATCAGGCGACAATTAAAAAAAAACAACACACCACCACTGGCGGTGGTGGGGTGGTAGAACCTAGGCAGAATGGATTTGAAAGGAGGCGCAGTCTTCAATGGAGGACCTTTGCCAAGAAAGATAATCAACCACAAAGAAAGTGTTGCAACTAGGCATGCACAATAGAGATTCTATTGATCTACACTATGAGATTGGATTGATTACAAATGTACAAGATGCCTTGAGTATATAGGCATGAGAGAAAACCTAAAATGCATGAGATGTTGCCATGTGTCATGATCTAACAACATGTGACAACATGTGAACCCTATCTAGGAAATTATTAAATGTTGAGATAAGTTCTAGAAGGACAACTCATCTTCTAGAAGGAATCTTATCCCTACAAACATGGAAGGGAATATTACCCCATTATTAAATGATTTATTAAAATGAAACCTAGGACTAAATGATATATGACTTAAGTTAACTTATGCTAGTGTAATAAATAACTAATTACACTAATAGCTAATAGATACTCTAGTATTTCATTCCAATTCTCTCTTCCATGTATTCTAATAGCCTTTTAACCATAGTAGAAGAATATTTCATATTCATAAATCCCCTTTTGTTGATGTGCTAACGAGCTTGCCTAAGGATCCCTATATCAATTGTGTCTTCATCTTAGTGCATTGTTTTCAAATTATTTTTTTGATTTGACAACATATTCTCCCTCCATAGCCAATTTCCTTTTGGAACATCTAAATATAAGCTTACATTCATTGAAAAGTTAGTAATTTCTATCTATACTTCAACCAAACTATGCTCTAACTGAGCCCCTTGTCCAAATTGTTTGATTTTTTCCAAGTATCCTGTTATCATCTTCCTAAGTAATATTTTCCTAGTTCTTGGTAACTTCCTTTTCTCATAGACTTAGACACTCTTAAGTTGTTTGGTTTCTTTTCCCTATTTTCAATCATAACTCTAAATTTTTCTCACCAATTCTGGTCAATGGAACCATGTTTACTTCATTGGTTGCTTCTTTCCCTAACCATTCTAGTCTCTAACCTTTACTAAATCATATTTTTCAAGGGTTATCCAACCTCTTGGATACATCTCTATTTGATTTTGATTCACAAAATTTCAACTTCCTACTCCAATTGAAGTTTCCAATTTATGCCAATAATGCATACTCATAGATTCATAGATTCCTACTAAATCCAAAAATCCTTGACTCTTTGTAACTTCAGTTTGTTATAAATAAGGGGGATTACTTCAATCCTTTCTATCCCTCAAATTCATTTAAACTATTTCGTAGGGTGAAGGTACTCATTGGTAATTCTCATAACCTTCCTACAAAACCTAGTTGCATAATCTTCCACAATCCAAAGGTATATCCTAATAAGTTGTTGGTTTAGGAGTTTTCAATTCCAAGGACAACTCTTCCTAGTCCCAAACTTAAACAAGTTTTTAGGAATCTTAACTTCCCTTTTTGTTTCCCCTTTGTTCTTTTCTTCTTTCCCTCTTAAGGGTTACATATCACTTATGTAATGAGCTCATAGGTTCCAAAGCTAAACTTGGTAGCTCTGATACCACATGTAACATGCCCATTTGTTCTACCCAAAATTTTACTATGATTTTCACCTTAAGTAAATAAATTATGATACCAACACTTAGCAATATTTTTTTTCTTTCATATATAATAATAATATGCACATTTGAAATAAACATCATTCCAAACTTTCCTATTGCATTACAAAAAATTATTTCAACTTTCTAAAGTATTGATTTCATATTACATAATTTTGTGATTACATTTCCTCTTTTACAATCTTCCATAGAAATGGATACATAAATACTTACATAGCTTCCATAAGCTTATTGCCACTAGGTATACAAATGGTCTAGGTGCCCTCCATCAAATATTGGTCGCCTACTAATGAGGAGAAGCATCACTCAAGTGCTTTTCCTCCAACCTTGGACTACTGTGGTCCCCCGCACATCTACCAAACTAGTAAATGGCCCTACCCTTCGATGAAGATATTGGTTTGGTATCCTCATTTAATAAATTTGACACTTCTCAAGCATGGTGTTGTGTCCTACATATCTAGATCTATCACATAGTGGCTACAACCTACATATATGACATTCCCCTACCTAGTATATAAAATTGGATCACAATGAACCGACAGTGTAAACAGTGGCAACTTACACTACTTTGGCCAAATTATTCATCACCTAAGATTTAGAGTGGACATCATAAAGCTTCACCCACCTTCCCAATGAGATTTTCATTGACCATTCATAACCTATACATAGGCTATTCCCTTACGCCATGGAGTAACCTTAACCCCAGGAATAACCTATAACCTCTATGTTAATTAAGACACTTCTACTAAATTAATTCAAGTAACCCTAACTTATGAATTAACCATACGGATAAACATAACATCACATCATTAAATGGATCTATTCAAACGTGCATTCACATCAATAAAAATTCCCATATAGGAGTGTAATATCATCAATAAATAACTCAAAACAAAGGCATAATCTCATCAATAAATGACCTCAATAAAAAGTATGATTTGTTGTTCCCTTAGCACACTGCCCTGTTCCAAACGGGGACCCTTTATTTTCTTTGCATTTCCAGGTCGTTTTGTCACCACCTCATTTTGTATGACCCCGTTTTGGTGTCCCAAATGGTCGGTGAGCCTCAATGTATCATTTCAAGTCGACCATGTTTCATTCCCCTCAAATTTTACAAGTCATGTGCCTTTGTGGAGGTCCCTTGGCAGTTTTCCTCTGCCAACATCCTTCGCGTCCTTCGGGTCTGCCATGCCGGGTTTCCCATTCCGAATTTCCCTACGGTGTTCATTTTTTCTAACAGCTAAAAGGCTTCGGCCTTCTGTATCTCAGGACCCACCACCCTAATTGTTGTCTCTTTGTGCTTTCAATGACTAAGTGTAACCTATCATCCACAATGCTCTTCGAGCCCGGTCAATTGGATCTCCCTTCCAGGGTTTCCACTACGCATTTTCTCTTCCCAAGCGGCCGTTCTTCACCGGAGTTCCGCCCAACAGACCCCGAGATCCTCTTCACCGGTTGTTTTTCGCCTAACTTTTCAAATGGCTATTAGCTCACGGCCATCCGACCTCCAAGTTCCGGACCCCTCATGGTCATTTTTGGATTTTAAAATCACCAACTTCCTAGCCGTCGTACGCTCATTTATTGAGGGCATTTAATTCCTTTAAAATCTATAAATAGGCCAATTTGACCCATCATTTTCACATGTCAGGATAGCCAGAGCAACCAGAGAACATTCGTCACGCGTCGCCCTCAAGCCTGAAGCCTCCCTTCACCGGTCCTTTGCAGTCGTTAATGGACTCATCATCTTTATTCACCGGGTTCTAACGGTAGGTTTACTATCTGCCCCTCATATTATGTTTCCTTTGATTTTGAGGAGAAATAATGGTTAAAAGGAATGAAAAATGTATGCACTAGGTTAAGAAAAAGGAAGCGTTTAATACCCATAAGATCAAATCTTTAGAAAACCCTCATTAACACATACATTGAGCACGGAACTTCACTTCCCCGGCGCTGTTCTTCGGGCAAATCGCTAGCGCTCTTTGGGCCCGAGAATCCTCTTTGTTGCCGTCAAAACATGATAATTCGAGACGGCTTCAAATGGAGAAGTTCCCTCTTGGGTCCATCATCTCAGAGCGCCCCTACCTTTTTTCAGTTTGAAATTTGCGAAACTTGAACTCACTGACTCCACCCATGCTCTCCTGGCCCACCCCTACCAGATTTCATCCCCGAGACGTCATTTGTCATTCACCTTCCCAAACGGAATTCTTGGTCTGTCTATCCATCCTTTGGATTCCGCTCCTCTGTCTGCCACTCAATTTGGAAGTTGAGATTGCCACATCCTAAACGCACTTCGGGTCCCAATCCATAGGCTTCTGCCTACGGACCGCCGTGGTGACATCGTCATTCCTCACGGTTGTCAAGATACTACTTTCCAGCCTCCAAAACCTAATCATCCTCCAGCCACCCAAGTAAAATGACAAACTCAAATTGTCCCAACCTTTGTTGGGTCCCCTCCATCGGACCTTCGCCGTCAGGACTCTGTCCTATCTCGGTCTTTGCAAAAGGGAAATCCACGCCCGTCTTTCCACGTCCTGGAGTCCAATACTCCAATTGTTGATGAAACCCCTAAACGAAGAAAACATGGAGGACAAGCCCTCTATTGGACCCATTTCCTTGGACTTCCTCTAGCGAACTCCCGCTTCATTCCTGTCGTTTCCAAATGGCAATCCTCTAGCGGCTTCCCGCCTTCTCCGGCCCAAAAAACTTAAACAATCAAGAGTTGCGATGACCGCCTTTCAAACTCATGGGTCTCGGCTAGCTGAATTCCACCCCCAGAACGCTGCCTCACCATGGCTATTCCTAATGGAAAACCCTAGACAGCCTTCCCCCCTCTTGACTCTGATCACTTAGAAGATGACCCAAATGCCTCCGCATCTGAAAATGAGCTTTAACCCACATATTGAAATTGGATGCTCTTCTCCATGGACTTTTCAAATTGCCTAAATCTAAAGACAGAAGAAACCATATAGATTGCCCTACCCTGTTTTCCCTTCAAAACAACATTTTGGCCAGGGAAGTCTAACCCATGGGGCCCAGACCATCCAAACTCCCTCCTGAGAACTGCTAAATGACAACTTGGACTAAATGTTATATTTTTGAATGATGAATTATCCAATCTAACTCTGTTTGCAGGAATTTGGCTAACCTTTTGTGTTTTAATGCTTGGTTGTGCTCACCTTGCCTCTGTTTGCAGAATATATGGAATCGGGTGCAGGACCCTCAAGGGCAGCTGCAGAGAAAGGCAAAGGGAAGAAAATAGGCAAAGCTCCTCATGGAAAAGAAGACAAAGACCAAATGAAATACTAGTTCCAAGGGGAACCATTGCAATCTAAAGTCACCACAGATTGGAAAGAAGTCTCTGACACAAACATAGGGCATGTAGGCATCAATGAGTTCACGCAAAGGGTTAGGATCAACCCTAAAATATAGACTACAAGAACAATTAGAGGAAGTGGAATGGCCAAAGTTGTAGGCTTCCCTCCCGCTTTTGTCGCCCCTGAGCTAGTAATGACATGCAGGGAGGCATACCAGCCCGAAACAAGAACAATAGTGGACAAGCATGGAAACGTGTTAGATGACAGATCGGCCCAAGCAATAACTAAGACCTTTCATATCCCTACCTTCGGGGAGATGGAATTGCCAACCATAGAAGAGTGCAAGGCAATGTGGGACGAGAATCCAATTAAATGTAAGAAGCTTCTAAATCAACATTGGGTCAAGGAGAAGAGGCACAGTACTGCAAAGGTCCCCCAAGAGCTCTTTCATAGTGACTTCTATGAAGACTATCATGATCTGGTAACCCTACTAAGTAGAGTAATGGGCCTTCCTACTACGGCCTACTTTCAAGAGTGGATGGTCTACTTCCTTGAACAGATTCTCCATGGAAAAAATAATATCATATTCTACTAGGGAGGGATAATAAGTGATTGCTTTCACAAGCAGTTCATGGTAGTCAAAAGGACCTCCAAGTTCTACATGGCATCCTACCTAGTCTATTCCTTGGCCGAGTGGAGGCAATATAGTGGTTTATTCAAAGCTCTGAATGAAGAACAAGATAGGGAGCTAAAAATCTATGATAGGTACCCTCAGTTGCAATACAGGAACTACAAGAAGGATTATTGCAGGGTTAATGACGCTTTCATAGGTCATATCATCAGATTGATCAAGGGTGACTTTGAAAGGTGAGTCTCTCATAGTGTCAATGCTTTCCTAAAAAAGTATGCCTTGTTGTTCATTCAATATCCAAAATTCACATACATTTGTGTAGAGGGCTTTTCAGAAAGACCGAACAAGCTACCCCGGTATCCTAATGACCAGATAATATTGTTGGACCTTTCTTGACAGCTGCGACATGTGCACACCCTCCTAAGCAGAAAACATCTGGTAGGGATTTCTTATCCCCTTTCTTTCGGCCAGGGGATGTATGAGCTCCATACCTCCCAGTGTGCCCAAAACTCAGAAAAGGAATTGGCCAAGTATCATTTCAGACTCCACATGGCCCGACCACGGATGGATCCCTATGGCCACATCAAAAATGCACTCAGACACAAATATTCCCATTTTCATAGCATTGAATACTTTTGGGCTAATTGCACAGATGATAAGGAGGTGCGAATGAGGCATTATATGCAGATGACTGCATACTTTGTGAACAGGGTGAACCAATTCCCAGTACCTAATCAGGTAGAAGAGCATGAGAACACAGTGATAGACCCCCGGTATGATGTAGTTTCCAATATACCACTACCACTAATTGATTGGGATGAGCAAGAGGTTGATGACCTTGACATTCTAACCAAGCCCATTGAGGCTCGAACAAAAGAATTGATTGCTGGGAAAGTGGCCCGATTGAGGCAACAACGGGTCGACCTGACTTATGAAGGGCTTGAAAGTGAGCCAAGTGGAAAAAATGGTGGGATAACTATTGTGTCAATAGGATAAACTTTGAATTCCCCTCCACTCACTCACTCAAGGAAAAGAAAGGAGACTGATGAGCAGTTGTCCAATCCAAAAGTGTATGCTAGAAAGGCCTCAGAAGGGGAACCTTCCAAGAGACATAAGAAATCGAGCAGTTTCACTGAAATGCCTATTATATAAGAGGATCCACTCCATGAGGGAGAGGATATGGAGGCTAATCAACCCAAGTCCCCACCGGTTGCCTCCACTACTGCTGCTCTTCCACTAACTTCTCAAGCCATGGTGGCTACCTTCCCACCTATTGTGGACATCTCGGTCCACCTTGCCTCTTCTAAGCCAACTGGACTCATCGTGGTGGTTGATTCTTCTTCGGCCACCACCTCTCCATTTTCTTCTACTTCCATGTTGCTAACTATGTCCTTTTCGCTAGCGACAGTAACAATACCTATACCGGCACTCTCCCTTCCAGAAGCATTCTTGAGGCATATGCAGAGTGTCCCCTCTGAAATTTCTGAAGTGTTAATGAATCCAACCATCCAAGCTACCCTGGCATAGGTTCTTGCCAGTGTTCCTGCCTCAAAGCCTTCGACTGAGCCTACCGAAATGAAAGCCACAATGAAAATATTTGAAGAGTTGGAGAGACAGTAAAGGGAAGCCACAAAGGCATTGGAAGAGGGAGCAGACAACTACCATGAGCATCCAGAACATTAGCACAAACTGATAAGGTAGTCTGTGAAGGAGAGGAGATAGAATCTTCTAAGAGTGATGAAGAAAGGGATGCCAGTAATAAATTCATTATACAAACATTTGATGTTGATTTTGAGGAAGAGTTAGCCCAGAAGTTTAAGGATGTCAGAGAAGAAATGGAAAGACCACCTCCCGAAGAAGAAAGGAAAGAGGATGAAAAAATGGGAGATAGCGCTAAACTTCCAACCAATGAACAAGAAGAAGACCCCAAGCATAGTGGAGAGGTACCTCACTCACAGGAGCAAGAAAAAGAAATGAAAGAACACGAGGATGTGTCACCTCCACACAAGGAAAAGAAAGATAAAGAAGAGGATAAGCCTAAAGAAGAGGCTGAAACCCACAAGAATCTAGAAAGTGAGCAGCCCAAGGAACATGGGTATGAAGAAGAAAAGGAAGAAAGATATACCGAAGGGGAGGATAGCCCCAAAAAGTGCATGTCCATCAAATCCCCTATCAAACACACGGTGTTCATCCAGGACTCTGATGAGGAAATAGAAGATACAGGGGCAGAGAAAGAGGCTCCCAAGGATAAAGAGATTGAAATTAGGAAAGATATAAAGGAGGGTGACCAGGAATCACCCAAAGAAAATTCCTTGATGCCTGATTGGCTGGAAAAGCAACTGAAAAAGAAAGCTCCTGCCCTGAGGGATCTGAGAACAAGATTGGAGGCCATATTGGCCTGAGATCAGATCAGCACTAAGAAGGAGAAGAAGCCTAAAATTAGATCAAAGATGACAATGGATGCCTTTGGATCTAGAACAGTGCAAGTAGCTATGCCAGTGGTGGGAGAAGAAGGAATAAGCTATGTCTCCACCATCGACATGGGAACTACTTCAAGAGATCCAACCTTTAGGAGTCCATTGCTACAGTGGTGCATCTAATACAACAAGATAAGTTCTCCAAGGATGAGCTTAAGGTGCAGCTAGCTGACTTGACGGCGTATATCCAACAATGGTCATCAACAGAAGAACAGCCTATGACATCTTCGTCCCTGCCATAGTTGTTGTCTAAGGAACAAGTAGATAAGCTTGAGAAAAGGAAGAGCTTAGCTAAGACCACGGAAGATTGGTTCTAGCAAGTTCTATATGTTGGAAATATGGGCATCGGTCATGTTGTTAAGATGGAAAACAAGTTCTTGGAGGTGAAAAAGTTGGCACAAGGAAGTTCTGCACAGACTTCCTAAGAATGCATGGGTCTACTTACCTGAAAATTGAGGCCATCCTCAAGTTGCCAAAGAAAACTTTGGAAAAGGAGCTTGCACTCAAGGAAGATGATCATTGGCTTGTGGATATGTGGAAGTTGGATTTCGAGAACTGAAAGGAGAGATTGGAGTAGTTACTTTACAAGGTGGATCCATATATTGACTGGGCCAAGGATGTTAGGGTAGATTGCATCCAATTTATGAATCTAATGACGGGGTTTGACATGCATGTCATTCAAATTGATCCAGAAAAGGTAAAGCCACATTTCCACAAGAAGATGGAAGATGGAATGTCGGGCGAGGTCACGTCGGGCGAGGTCACCACAGGCTTCTTGAGTTTCACTGCCTGAGCCCTCACCCAATCCAAACAATTCAAAGACCACATATCCAAGTATGATGAAGATTGGGAAAAATTCACCGATAGGTCCAAGCAATGGAGTTACCAGGTACTGCAATCCGAGATTATGGAAGTTGATAAGCTCCAACCATTGATCCTAAAGTTCATGGAGTATGCTACTTTTAAGAAGCAAGGAGGGAACCCTATTATTGATGATGAAATCCTTACAGAATAGCTATAGCAAAGGCAATCAGCAAAAAGACAAAATGATACAATGCTGCCACTAGAAGAATAAATAGGGAAAAGACAAGAAGTATATTTTAAAATATAATATATTTGGGGGTAGGTAGAATCCTAGTTTGTAGTGAATCTTGGCCACACAATGAAAATTAATCTTGGCCATTCATTCTACTTTTGGGACACTATAAATAGGGGGTCTTCTCTCATTTTCAAGAGAGAGTTGAGTTGTTGTAATGACATGTTGTAGAAATTTTAATAGAAATACATTGACTTTGGTGAATTTCTGAGTTTCCTTGCATGTTTCATGATTCTTCTCCCATAGTTAGATAATTTACATAGATTTACTTTTGTTTTTCTTCATGTTCTTAGATTGCTTTGATAGATTTAGTAAATGTTGTTTTGTGGTTGTGAAGATTTTTGTTGTGTTGATCCCTTTCTTGTCCATACTTTTTGTTGTTTACTGTTGGTAGGTGGTTGTGCAAAGTTAGTCTACGCATAAACTAAAAGCTGCTCCAAAATTTTGTCTTTATTCATGCATGTTTATGGTGAATGAATGGTAGAACATTTACAGTCCTTAGAAGCTAGCACAATTTTCATGATACATTGAGTTTTCTGGTTAATTGAAATTTTGTTTAAGGAAGTTGTCCACAGTAGAACCTCCATGATCATTGTTCATAGTTAGTTTTAGATCTAGGAACCTCTCTTCTCCCCTGCTCTTTTTCTTTTCTTTTAATAAGTAACCTATTCTAAGGTTCATTGCACATTGTAAAGCCAAATCTTAAGATAAAACAGGAGTTCATAATTGTTGTTCGAACCTGCAGCAAACTGTACTTCAACTTCCCACTTCAAGAACTTCATTCCAAGATTCACTTTGCATCTAGCTACATAAGTTTTCCCTGTGATTACCAGCAAAATCACATCAAACATCAACTAAGGAATTCCACGCAAGTCATGACCTGACACCCGAGAGACCTTGGGGTGATTTTCAACAACTTGTTGTTGGAGATTCATTTCAAGAGAGGTAGTGTGCCTATGCACCCCCTGTGTTGAGAAAGTGTTAAAACACCCACCAACAGAGTTGGTGCTAGAAGGAGGGCGGAGTGAAGTTGGATCGAATTGGATTGTTCTCCCCTAAAACATTTCAAAGAGTTTTAAGGTCTACACCAAATAAAGGGGAACTTCAAGAGTTGTGGCCCCCCAAAAGGGCTAAGTGAACTAAAGGAAGGGACATCAACCTCTTCCTCCATCCCATCCGCTTCCTTTCCACCTTCACCTTCATCCACCTTTCATCCATCCTCCACTTAGCCACTCCAAACTGCCTTCAGGCCTCATCATTCCAACAGCTGGGGAGTGACCTCTTCCCCTACCCTCCAAATCCAAGGCGTAGTCCCAGCCGTCATTGCCTCAATGCAGCCCCAAGTTACTATTCTCCAACAGTAGGAACCACCTCCACCTCCCCTCATGGCTTGGTTGGTACAAAATCCTTCTCCGTTGCACTTTGCTGCTTATCATGATATGCCCAAGAATCCAGAGAGCTTTTGTACAAATTTCAATCCCCGCGATCCACAAAGGATGACAGAAGAACACATCAAGATATCTGAAACATCGATCAAGGATATGTAGATTGATCATGAGGATGTTGCGTGCCACCTCTTTCCATACTCATTGGGAGAGGAAGATTTTTATTGGAATATCAATTTTCTGAGGGGGTCCATTACCTCATGGGACCTCATGATGAATGCTTTTCTACAAAAATACAAAATTTTGATCAACCCTTCAGAGTTGTATCAACAGTTTATGTCCGTCTGAAGGGAAATTAATGAACCGATCTACTCTTTCAATGATCATTTTCATCGCCCCTTTATGAGACTTCAAGATCCATACATGCATAATGATGTTGTGGCCTTTCCCGTCTACTATGCAACATTAGATAATCTCACATCAGCACTAGTAAAAAGGATGCTCTTGCCGCTCACCACGCTAGTAAGTGCTTATGCAGAAGCTATCATTGCCAGTGCATATTTGGGGAAGAATATTTCTAGTCCACTGCCTTCTTTGGGTCTATTGGCTCATCCAATGCAGGTTCAAGGGCTTAACCAAGCATTTGCTCATCAGACACCTCTTATGAACCATGTGCCTCAGCTTCCCATCACCCCACATCTTGGACAGTCGATGAATCATGCACCTCCTGTGCCTTCTTACTTACAACCTCAACAACAGCAGACCTACCTTTAGGCTCCCCAATAGCAGAAGGTGTACTCCCAATAGCCCCAAGTGCCATTATACCTGCCAGGACTAGAATTTCCTCCAGCACATCAAAATCAGCTGGTGGCCCCGCCTATTTTTCTTCAAAATCAAGTGACACAGCCAAGCAACACCGAGAAGGACAGACTTGAGGAGCTGGCTAAGATGATAAAGAAAATGTCTACAGAGATGACGCACTTGAGAAATCAGAATAATCAATTGTAGGCCTTTTAACGTAGCCTCCAGGCTAATCTTAATTGAGATAGCCGAGATAACATAGATGGTAGGGATAACCATGAAGCAAGCACCTCTTCTAGACATAATTATGATAGAGGGCAGAATTCAAATCAGAACTTCAAGAGGATGCCTTCCCAGAGGCATAACCGAACATGGAACACAAGTCCCAACAATGGAGGTGTTCCTACTCCTCTTGATCAGCCTGCCAGCAATGAGAAGATGACTAGTGGAGTATACCTTGTCGAAGCGGCCTTGTCTAGATGGTGCCAGATTCACAAGACAAGTAGACACTCTGAGTTGGATTGTCCTAAATTCTAGACAGCTACATAAATCTTTCAAGTGGAGGTCCAGAATGCTATTGGTAGTGCCAGTTGCAGGGACATCATCCCATCTGAGCCTTACAACTCCTCCTACCTCATAGTTAACCAAGCTTCGTTCCCACGGAGTGACTACAACAAGCCTGAGATCGAGGTTTTCCCCACCAAGAATGAAGAAGTACAAGAGGTAAGTAATGAAGAAACCTTGTCTCATCTTTTTGATTTAGTTGACAATGGTCTAGTAGATGAGGAAGAACCATATGTAGATGAGGTTCACGTGTTCCACCAGAAAACAACTCCCTATTACCTTAGGAATAGGTAGGCGGGTGGACCTTTTATGACTTCCACTCCACCGAACAATTTTAGTACCTCGCCTGACCCTAATGCCAACAATAACCCTGGGCTTCCCCATGTGCCCTCTCAGTATCTCAATAAGGATAGGCCACAAAATTAGCTAAAAAATCAATCATGAAGTCAGCCTCAAGGCCAATCCCAAAATCAATCAATCTAGACACAATCTCAGCCTACTAGCTCTGCCATAGGCCAAGCTTTTGAAACTGAAATTAAATAAATGGGCGAATATGTAGTAGAAGAGTTCAAGAAAGTTAAGATTAGCTTATCCATCTTTGAATTACTTAAGGTTCCTATGGTCAAACATGCCTTCTTTAGGGTTATTAATGGAACCCCATCCTCTTAGGCAACACCAAAAATATCAGCTAAGAAAGTTTCTTTCGAAGACCCTTTGAGGGAACCCGTTATCCAACAAATTCATGGAAAGAAGGTTGATCCACCTCAACACCAGTTAACGGATAAACATCCTCCAAAGGAATCAGATTAGAGTAATAAGCAAAACCATAGGGATCCGAGCTCCGGGAAACATAACTAGCAATAAGAACAAAGCTCAAGTGGCTCAGGTGGATACACCCATGGGCCTCTTCCAAGGGAAGTTGGAAACACCACCCTTCCTCACCACCATCCGGATATTCAGGAAAAATCTGCACAATTTCCTGATTGACTCTGGAGCATCCGCCAACGTCATGCTGCTCGCAGTGTGCAAAGCCCTTGGGATTACCCCTACACCTTCAAGGAAAAAGGTTACTCAATTGGACAAGACAGAGGTTAACATTGTGGGAGAAATGAATCGGATCCCAATGTAGATTGTTGCAGACCCAAGGGTGCAGCAGGTTATTGATATTCAAGTTGCGGATATTTTAGACGCATACGGAATCATCTTGGGACAAGACTTCACCCGTGCATTGAACGGATATGCTGCAACTTCTCATATGTGGCTACCATGGAGGGGGCTACCAAATAAGATCCATATAGATCAGGAACCACGCATGAAATTCATGATCACAGAATACAACCTGAATGAGGTGTTGTTTGCTGAAACGGAATTGGGAAACTATTGTCCCTTTGCTTATCAAGAAGCAAAGTTTCAAGAAGGAATGGTTGTCGAGGTCTTGCTGGTACAATGCAACCCTCTAGTTGATTTTTCCCATAGACCTCAGAGCACGGAAATGCTAATAGAAGTCAATGATGAGGAAACTCCTGAGGACCACACTTTCAGATTGTTGGATGGATTTTGGGACTTTATGGAAAAGTGCATACAAAATCAACTTAGCCTAGGTGCAAGAATGAATTTCCAAGAGATCCTACTCCCAAATTGGTGTCGGGTACATGATGTTTCCCACTCTTAGTTTGAGTGTTGTTTATGCCAAACAGCGGTGGAACATGTCAAGAGATTAGCTACTCCTCAAAAGGAATCATACCAAACCAACACCTACTCTGGAGGTTGTAGATGTCAATTTCCAGCCTAAAGGTAGCGATCGCTTCATTGGCCCTGACGTCAAAGAGCCTTCCAAATTTTGGACATTACACTTCGATGGATCCAAGTCAAAGTAGGGAGTCGGCACTAGACTTGAACTAATCAGCCCCAAGGGTAAGACCTATTTCACTTCCCACAAATTTCAATTCTATTGTACCAATAATGTAGTAGAATATGAAGCTTTAGTTCAAGGTCTTTTGATGGCCTTGAGGAAAAATGTTAAGATGCTGCAAGTCTTCGATGATTCTGAGTTGGTAGTCAAACAAGTCAGGAAATTGTACTCCTGTCATGACAGAAGGCTGGGAAACTATAGGCATAGGGTTTGGGATCTTTTAGAAGGTCTGGACGCATTTAATATACAGCTGATTCCATGTGCCCAGAATCATACAGTAGATGCTATGGCTCAAGCAACCAGCACTTTGTAGCCTTTGTCCTTGTCGGTCCTCAAAAATTTTACTGTTGAGTTGGCGTCCACACCATCTCTCTTGGACAATGTCACCCATTTCTAGGTGTTCAATGATGACAAGAATATCCTAGAATTCATCACGGGTTTAGACGTGTTCGCAACACAAATCATTGATGAGGATGATCCAGAAAAAGTTGAATTAGACATAGAAGGAGTTACTAACCTCAAGACCAACACGATTCCTAGAGGTATGGTTCAACCTGAACATATTTTCGACCTGGATCAGATTAGAGATAAGGATTAGCAAACCAAGAAGGATGCCATAAGCAACCAGTGTGACGCTCACAACCTAGGAACAACCGAGGAGGTCAAAAATGTTTTTATTGGCAAGGTGTGCACACCAAAAGAAAAGAAGGGGATCGTCGATGCCTTGTGAAATTATCACGATGTGGTGGCATGGAGCTACAAAGATTTAAATACCTATGATACCTCCATCATCATGCATACCATCCCTCTCAAGATAGAAGTGTGGCCATTCTGCCAACAATGTCCTATCAATGCCTTGTTGGAACCCATCATTTACAAGGAGGTACAAAAATTACTTTCAACAAGGATCATCTTTCCTATCAGGAATTCCACATGGGTGGCCAACTTGGTCCCGATCAAGAAAAAGAATGGAGAAATTAGATTGTGCGTGGATTTCCGCAATCTGAATAGAGCTTTGGAGAAGGATAACTATCCAGTGCCTTCACTAGATGAGGTGTTGTAGATTGTTAATGGCTCACAAATGATGTCCTTCCTTGATGGGTACTTCGGGTACAACCAAGTTATGGTGCAATACAAAGACTACCACAAGACAGCATTCACTACCAAGTGGGGGACCTTTTCTTACAGAAGAATACCCTTTGGGCTCATTAATGTTAGTGCCACTTTCCAATGCGCTATGGAAATTGCCTACAAAGACTTGATTGGGAAGTGCATAATCATCTATATGGATGATTTAACTGTATTTTCAAAGAAGTGGAGTGATCACATCTCCAATTTATGCAAAGTATTCCAAAGGTGCCGAGAGTTTGGAGTTTCCCTTAATCCGAAGAAGTGCATTTTCGAAGTGACTGAAGGGAGATTGCTTGGACACATCATTTTAGAGCAAGGAATCTCCATAGACCCTGAATGCATCCAATCTCTACTGAAAATTCCACCGCCAGGCAGCAAGAAAGAACTCAAGTATTTCTTTGGAAAGATCAACTTCATGAGGAAATTCATCACATGCTTTGCTGAGATCGTCAAGACACTCAACGCCATGCTGATACAAGATGCTAAGATCAAGTGGAACCCCAAAGAAAAGTAGGCTTTTGAAGAGATTAAGAGAGAAATTGTTGAGGCACCTGTGCTCATCAGCCCAAACTATATGAAGCCATTCTACATCTATTCATTTGCTTCAGATCACTCGTGCGCTAGCATCCTAACACAAAAGGATGATGAGGGAAGTGAGCACCTGATTGCCTTTATGAGTGCTCCCTTGAAAGATGTTGAGCTACAGTGTCATAATGTAGAAAAGCAAGCATACACCCTTGTTAGAGGAGTGAAGAAGTTTTGACATTACATCTTACGCAATAGGGTGTTTTCCATAGTTCTTGACCCAGCAGTAAAGACATTGCTTATGCAAAATGAGCTGCGAGAATGGAGAGTGAAGTGGGTTACCCTGTTGCAAGAGTATGACATGGAGATCCAACCCATGAAGTTAGTAAGAGGGCAAGCACTCACTCGAACAATAGCTGAAACAACTACAAAAGCAGGACCTGAACTTATAATGCAGCAGTACCAACTAGAGGACGTCTCCCCAGGGGAATGGTATGATCACATAGTCTACTATCTGTTGAACCACAAATGCTCATCCCACCTACAAGGATTTTAGAAGCATGCTCTCCACCTAAAAAGCAGTAGCTTCATGCTGCAAGGATCCATACTATACAAAAGGAATCATGAAGGTGTCTATTTGAGATGCCTTAGCAAAGAAGAAGCAGATCGAGTCCTGAAGGAGTTTCATGACAAGTTCGGCACTGGTCACGGATTCGGTCCATCTACTGCACATCAAATACTAAGAGTAGGATATTATTGGCCAATAGTCTTCAAGGATTCCCATAATCACGTTCACTCATGCCACACATGTCAAACAACCACTACCAAGGAAAAGAATGTTGATGTCCCACTGCAACCCGTTTTGGAGGTGAGGTCGTTTGCGCAATGGGGTCTTAACTTCATTGGTTCGGTAAGCCCACCATCATCCATAGGAAATAGGTACATTCTAACTACTTCTGATTACTGCACTAGATGGACATAAGCCATTGCATGTAGGCAATACACAACTGAGGTAGTTACGAATTTTCTTGAAAGTTTTATTTTAAATCACTTTGGTTATCCTTATGCATTGGTGTGTGACAATGGACCTACATTCTCCTCATTAAAGTTTGCTAGTTGGACCTTTGATTATGGGATATCCCTCAAATTCTCGTCCAATTATTACCCTCAAGGCAATGGCCTTGCAGAATCCACGAACAAGAACCTGATCACCGTGATTAAAAAACTCCTTGACAGGAATCCCAAGGACTGACATATCCAGCTTTTTTTTTCCCTTTGGGCAGATCACACACACCAAAAGGCTTCCCTTGGTGATTCCCCATTCCACCTCATTTATGGTCTGGAACCCATATTTTCCATTCACCTGAAAATCCCTACCCTCCAGTTTATCAATGACTTTTATGAAGGATGGGATTGTAGAGAAGCTCACTTAGCTGAGCTATTGCATTTAGAAGAAGTATGTGACCGCGGAATAGAGAATTTCACCAAACATCAGGGTGTATTCAACAGATGGTTCAACTGCCAAGCCAAAAGCAAGGCCTTCTAAATCACTGATCTAGTCTTATGTTGGGACAAGGCCCACGAAAAGAAAGGGGGACATAACAAATTCAAAAATATTTGGCTTGGCCCTTTTCAGATAGTTGAAATCCTGGGAGACAATGCTTTCTGCTTAAAGACCCTAAATGGTTAGGACATCTCGTTGCCTGTTAACGGGCAGCATCTAAAGCATTACTTCCAAGCCTAAGCTCTTTTTAGAGCTATCCTTGTAAATACTTGTATATAGGTTAGGGTAGGTTGCTTTTGGTTTGCTTGCATTTTGATGTTTTACGTCGCCTTGTTTTGCTTGTCTCCTAGCTGTTTTTGTTTTGATGAGGGTGTCCTTCATTTTTGTTGTGGTGGTCATGCTCGTTCGACGAATGGTTCACTTTTTTTCCCACTCTTAGTGTTCTTTGGGTAAACATTCACTCTCAACTATTGGTCTCCAACCACTGCTTCAGAATGACTTCCTTATTTGAACTTTAACTTAGAACCTGGCCCTTGGTTGAATCCTTTTACGTTCATCTCAGATCCTACACAAAACACATTTAAATCATTCCCAAAGTGTTGTACAGTGGTTGTTATGACGACTTTGTAAGTGAAAAATCTTAAGGTTGTTAGAGTAAAGGTTTTAACTTAATTATGTTAATTAAGTTACCTTTATTCCTCTCTTAAGATTTAACTTTAGTTTGCATATTGTGACATTTAATAATTATATTAATTATTAAATGTCTACCTATTAGGGTTACTTTTAGTTTTGCATGATCTCCTTTTAAGGATTGATCTTTGTAATTATTTTAATTCAGCTAATGCAATCTCTCTTGAAGCTTCCCTTTCTTTTTTGTCTCCATCTCTTCCTTTCTGTGATAGGTTATTTGCATGCAGGTGATCTTCGGGGTCTGTGAAGTTGGCTTTCTCAACTTCTACATGGTATCAGAGCCCCAGACCTGCTGCTTCCTGTTCGTGTTTTGAAGGATTTTTTGGAGCTTCAAGGGTTTGGGGTTTTCCTTTTTTGATCCAAGAGGTGGGAATTTTTAGTGCATCCAAGGTCAAATCAGATCTCTCCATTGAATCCAGAGCTTCCGGAATAGTCAAGATCGACCTTTGTTTCGTCAAATTTGGCTTCCGTTTGTTAGATTTGTGAGGGTTTGAAGAAAGGGATTTTTTGCCAGATCCAGGGGTGCTTAATTTTTCAGAGCATTTTGAGCCCAAACAGACCTCACCGTTGCGTCCAGAGCGGCCAAAAACCTAAAGATCGACTACAAACTCGCCTATATTTAGTCCAGTTGATTTCTGAGGCAAAAAAAAATTGCCTATACGGCCCTGTACATTGTCTGCACACAGATCGAGAGGCCATAACTTGGGCATACAATATCATTTTTTGGAAAATGAGATATCGTCGGAAAGCAGGTTTTGTGAACTTTCCATTGGTGTGGGTCTCATCACTTCATTTTTCTATTGGTGCATTCTACAGCCAGTTGAAGTCAGAGGAGCTATTTTCAGTCCCGAGCTCGTAACTTTTGATCAGTTTCTTCATTTTTTGTGATCTCAAAGGCGTTGGAACCATATTTCAGGGCTCTTCAGTTCCATCCATGCAATTTTTCCGGATTTCACTCTAGGTATATTTTATTCAATTTTCTGTGTTTTCACACTCTAGTGAATTACCTGGACATATTAGCTCTTGGGAACTTCTCGTTTGCATGGGATGCTTTGTTTTTGGCTGTTCTTCATGTATTTCTAGTTTTGTGTCTTTTTATGACATTATGATCATCATTTTTCAGCAATCTTATATGTAAATGCACTGAGATAAAGTGCCACACTATTGTACATGTATTTTGGGGATTTTGCACATAAGGTTGTGCCATATTTTGTACTCGCACTATATTATAAAGTGCCATGGGGGGGTTGTGTAGTGCCTTTGTTTTTTCCATCACACCTTTGTTTGGTGAGTGTCCCTCCATGATGACAGTGGATCCATATGATTCCAGCCTCATGCATGTGTGCTTTGTTTTGCACACCACTTTTTCAGTTGCAGGTGCTTTCTTGTGCACTTTCAGATGTTGTTTCTTCTCCTTCATGCACTACAGGGTGTTACACAACATTTCAGTGGATCTGTCAGGCTCTCCCATTCAGCATTATGGGGGGTATTATACTGTTCATGCTAATGCTTCCTTGGTTTCGCCTTGGAAGGAATCTTCCATTCTCAGTTGATCGGTGTTCTTCAGACTATTGTTACTTGTGCCATCTGTATCTTCGTTCTAGGTGTTTGCCTTTGTTTGCCATCTGATTTGAGTAGTGTCATTGGGGGAACTCATGCAGATTGTTGTCTTCTTGATCTTGATCATCTTATCTTCAGAGGAGGTTCTTTAGTACCATAGCAGTCATCTTTTG
This sequence comes from Sequoia sempervirens, assembly GCA_007258455.2. Classification (NCBI taxonomy): domain Eukaryota; kingdom Viridiplantae; phylum Streptophyta; class Pinopsida; order Cupressales; family Cupressaceae; genus Sequoia; species Sequoia sempervirens. Next base: position 288,022,853 of record VDFB02270651.1, on the reverse strand, counting down.
ACAGTTGTTTACAACTTCTTCCTGCTTCAGTGATGTTCTTCATGTCTTTCATCTCTTTTTGGAGTAGAGTTTTTCCCATGAGGTTTTCTCTATTTCTCCACTTTACAGAGATTTGGTTGTATTCGGGTACCTCATCAAGCCTAGTTGTCGGGACCCTTGTTTGCTTTCATGCATTGTAGTTACCTTTGCTTTCTTGCACATGTTTGTAGTTGCACTCTTGCTCATCTTAAGGGGGGGTGTTAGAGTAAAGGTTTTAACTTAATTGTGTTAATTAAGTTACCTTTATTCCTCTCTTAATATTTCACTTTAGTTTGCATATTGTGACATTTAATAATTATATTAATTATTAAATGTCTACCTATTAGGGTTACTTTTAGTTTTGCATGATCTCCTTTTAAGGATTGATCTTTGTAATTATTTTAATTCAGCTAATGCAATCTCTCTTGAAGCTTGCAGAGCACCCTTTCTTTTTTGTCTCCATCTCTTCCTTTTTGTGACAGGTTATTTGCATACAGGTGATCTTTGGGGTCTGTGAAGTTGGCTTTCTCAACTTCTACAAAGTCCGCTCCAGTGACCACTATGGTTCCCAAACCCATAGTAGGCTTCAATGCTTACACAGTTGAGCAAAGGAATAAAATATCAAAAGAAATATCAAAAGAAAGAAATGAAATGAAAATTCTAAAATCAAGCAACTGTATGGGTGTGTCGATAACTCTACCGGGGCTATGGATTCCTGATTGGCAGCGGGGCAATGTCCAGGTTAATTTTGGTGTGGGACGATTCATGTAGCTTGCACGATTTGATTAGCTACCACTTGTCATAGTTTCCACGGGAAAGGAATGAATTCACTCAACACACACTTCTGAGATGTTTCATAAATTGATTCAACTAAGGACCTTGTTCTCCTAGTTCACTTTTGGATGTCGGCCCCTGGTCAGTGAAACTAGAAATTTTGGGTTCTAAATGAATACTTATCCTTAGAACGCTCGGGAGCATTCTCTAGTAGAGTCACCATTTTTTGTGCCCTCAACACACACGCCCCGTTTCGAATGGGGACCCTTTCTTTTCTTCGCCTTACCAGGTCATTTTTTCATCACCTCATTTTGCGTGCCCCCATTTTGGTGTCCCAAATGGTCAATGAACCTCAATGTATCATTTCAAGTCAACCATGTTTCATTCCCCTCAAATTTTCCAAGTCAGGTGCCTTTACGGAGGTCCCTTGGCAGTTTGCCTCTGTCAGCGTCCTTGGCGTCCTCCGAGTCCGCCATGTCGAGTTTCCCATTTTGAATTTCCTTGTGGTGTTTGTTATTTCTAAAGGCTAAAAGGTTTTGACCTTCCATATCTCAGGACCCGCCACCCTAATCGCCATATCTTTGTGCTTTCAATGACTAAGTCTAACCTATCATCTAAGGCACTCTTCAGGACTGGTTTGTCAGATCTCCCTTCTCGTGTTTTTTCTATGCATTTTCCCTTCCGAAGCAGTCATTCTTCGCCAGAGTTCCACCTGCCAGACCCCAGGATCCTCTTCGTTGGTTGTTTTCTGCCTAACTTTTCAAACAACTATCAGATCACGGCCATCCGACCTCTGGGTTCTGGATCCCTCATGGTCGTTTTTGGATTTTAAACTCACCAACTTCCTGGCCATCGTATGCTCATTTATTGAGGGCATTTAATGCCTTTAAAATCTATAAATAGGCCAATTTGACTCCTCATTTTCACATATCAGGACAACCAGAGCAACTAGAGTGACCAGAGCAACTAGAGAACATTCATCGCGTGCCACCCTCAAGCCCGAAGCTTCCCATTGCTGGTATTTTGTAGTCATTGGCGGATTCATTGTCTTTATTCACTGGGTTCTAATAGTAGGTTTGTTGTCTTCCCCTCATATTATGTTTCCTTTGATTTTGAGGAGAAATAATGGTTAAAAGGGATGAAAAATGTATGCACTAGGTTAAGAAAAAGGAGGTATTTAAAACTCATAAGATCAAATCTTTAGAAAACCCTCATAATCACCCATACATCAAGCATGAAACTTCACTTCCTCAACGTTGTTCTTCGGGCAAAGTGCTAGCACTCTTCGGGCCTGGGAATCCTCTTTGCCGCCGTCAAAACATGATAATTTGAGATGGCTTCAAATGGCGAAGTTCCCTCTCGGTTCTATCATCTCGAAGCACCCCTACCTTTCTGTCATTTGAACTTTGCAAAACTTGAACTCACTAACTCCACCCATGCTCTCCAGGCCCGCCCCTATTGGATTTCATCTCGAGACGTCGTCTGTCATTCACCTTCCCAAATGGCATTCTTGCTCCATCTGTTCGTCCTTCGGATCTGCTCCTCCATCTACCACTCAATTTGGAAGTTGAGATTGCCACATCCTAAACGCACTCCGGGTCCCAGACCGTGAACTTTCATCTGCGAACCACCGTGGTGACATCACCATTCCTCACGGATGTCAAGAGACTACCTTCTGGCCTCTGGACCCTGATCATCCTTCGGTCGCCCAAGTAAAATGACAAACTCAAAGTGTCCCAACCTTTGTTGGGTCCCCTCCGCTAGATCTTAGTTGTCAAGACTCCATCCCATCTCGGCCGATGCAAAAGGGAAATCCATGCTCGTCTTTTCGCGTCCCAGAGTCTAATACTCTGATTGTCGATGAAACCCCTAAACAAAGAAAACATTAAGGACAAGCCCTCTCTTGGACCCGTGTCCTCAAAATTCCTCTAGCGTACTTCCGCTTGCTGCCCACCATTTCCAAACAGAAATCCTCTAGCGGCTTCCCACCTTCTCCGGCCTGAAACACTTAAACGATCAAGAGTTGTGTTGACCACCTTTCAAACTCACGGGTCCTGGTTAGCGGAATTCTGCCCCCGGAACGCCGCCTCACCATGGTTTTTCCTAACGGAAAACCCCAAACGGCCTTTTCCCCTCTTGACTTTAATCACCTAGAAGATGACCCAAATACCTCCTCATCTAAAAACGAGCTTTGACCCACATATTGAAATTGGATGCTCTTCTCCATGGACTTTTCAAATTTCCTAAATCTAAAGACGGAAGAAACCATACAAATTTCCCTACCATGTTCGCCCTTCAAAACAACATTATATCTAGGGAAGTCTGACCCATGGGGCCTGAACCGTCCAAACTCCCTCTTGAGAACTGTTAAACGACAACTTGGACTAAATGTTAGATTTTTGAATGATGAATTATCCAATCTAACTCCTTTTGTAGGGATTTGGCTAACCTTTTGTGTTTTCATACTTGGTTGTGCTCACCTTGCCTCTATTTGCAGAATATATGGAATTGGGTGCAGGACCCTCGGTGGTAGTTGCAGAGAAGGACAAAGGGAAGAAAATAGGCAAAGCTCCTTGTGGAAAAGAAGACAAAGACCAAATGAAATACCAGTTCCAAGGGGAACCATAGCAATCTAAAGTCACCACAAATTAGAAAAAAGTCTCTGACACAAACATAGGTCATGTGGACATCGATGAGTTCATGCGAAGGGTTAGGATCAACCCTAAAACAGAGACTGCAAGAACAATCAAAGGAAGTGGAATAGCCAAAGTTGTAGGCTTCCCTCCCACTCTTGTCGCCCCTAAGCTAGTAATGGCATGCAAGGAGGCATACCAGCCAGAAACAAGAACAATAGTGGACAGGGATGGAAACGTGTTAGCTGACATATCATTCCAAGCAATAACTAAGACCTTTCATATCCCTACCTTCAAGGAGATGGAATTTCCAACCATAGAAGAGTGCAAATCAATGTGGGACGAGAACCCAATTAAATGTAAGAAGCTTCTAAATCAACATTGGATCAAGGAGAAGAGAGGCAGCGCTACAAAGGTCCCCCAAGAATTCTTTCGCAGTGACTTCTATGAAGACTATCGGGATCTGGTAACCCTGCTAAGTAGAGTAATGGGACTTCCTACTGCGGCCTACTTTCAAGAGTGGATGGTCTACTTCATTAAATAGATTCTTCGTGGAAAAGAGAATATCACATTCTACTGGGAAGGGATAATAAGTGATTGCTTTCACGAGCAGTTCATGGCAGTCAAATGGACCTCCAAGTTGTACATGACATCCTACCTAGTCTATTCATCGGCCGAGCGGAGGCAATATAGTGGTTTATTTATAGCTCTAAATGAAGAACAAGGTAGGGAGTTGAAAGTCTATGATAGGTACCCTCAGTTGTAATACAAGAACTACAAGAAGGACTACTATAGGGTTAATGACACTTTCATAGGTCATATCATCAGATTGATTTGGGGTCACTTTGAAAGGTGAGTCTCCCATAGTACCAACACTTTCCTAAAACAGTATGCCTTTTTGTTCATTCAATATCCAAAATTCACATACATTTGTGCAGAGGGCTTTTTGGAAAGACTGAACAAGCTGCCCTGGTATCCTAATGACCAGATAATATTGTTGGACCTTTCTCGAGAGCTGTGACATGTACACACCCTCCTAAGCAGCAAACATCTGGTAGGTATTTCTTATCCCCTTTCTTTCGGCTAGGGGATGTATGAGCTCCATACCTCCCAATGTGCCCAAAACTCATAAAAGGAATTGGTCGAGTATCATTTCAGACTCCACATAGCCGGGCCACAGATGGATCCCTATGGCCACATCAAAAAGGCACTCGGACACAAATACGCCCATTTTCATAGCGTTGAATACTTTTGGGCTAATTGCAAAGATGATAAGGAGGTGTGAATGAGGCATTATATGCGGATGACCGCATACTTTGTGAACAGGGTGAACCTATTCCCAGTGCCTGATCAGGTAGAAGAGGATAAGAACACAGTGATAGACCCCCGGTATGATGTATTTTCCAATCTACCACTACCGCTAATTGATTAGGACAAGCAAGAGGTTGATGACCTCAACATTCTAACCAAGCCCATTGAGGCTCGAACAAAAGAATGGATTGATGGGCAAGTGGCTCGATTGAGGCAACAAGGGGTCATTCTGACTTATGAAGGGATCGAAAGTGATACAAGTGGAACAGATGATGGGGTAACTACTATGTCAATAGGAGAAACTTCAAATTCCCCTCCACTCACTCGCTCAAGGAAAAGAAAGGAGACTGATGAGTAGCAGTCCAATCCAAAAGTGTATGCTAGAAAGGCCTCAGAAGGGGAACCTTCCAAGAGACATAAGAAATTGGGCAGCATCACTGAAATTCCTATTATATAAGAGGATTCACTCCATGAGGGAGAGGATATGGAGGCTGATCAAGCCAAGTCCCCACCGGTTGCCTCCACTACTATTGTTCTTTCACTAACTTCTCAAGCCATGGCGGCTACCTCCCCACCTGCGGTGGACATCTCGGTCCACCTTACCTCTTCTTCACCAACTGGACCCATCGTGATGGTTGATTCTTCTTCAACCACCACGTCTCCACTTTCTTCTGCTTCCATGTCACCAACTATGTCCTTTGCGCTAGCGACAACAACAATACCTATACCGGAACTCTCCCTTCTAGAAGCATTCTCAAAGCATATGCAAAGTGTCCCCTCCGAAATTTCTGAAGTGTTAATGAATCCAACCATCCAAGCTACCCTGGCACAGGTTCTTGCCAGCATTCCTGCCTCAAAGCCTTTGACTGAACCTCCTAAAATGAAAGTCACAATGGAAATATCTGAGGAGTTGGAGAGACAAGAGAGGGAAACCACAAAGGCATTGGAGGAGGGAGCAGACGACTACCATGAGCATCCAGAACATCAACATCTGCAAATTGATAAGGTAGTCCGTGAAGGAGAGGAGACGGAATCTTCTGAGAGCGATGAAGAAAGGGATGCTAGAACTAAATTCATTATACAAACATTTGATGCCAATTTTGAGGAAGAGCTAGCTCGATAGTTTAAGGATGTTGGAGAAGAAATGGAAAGACCACCTCCTGAAGAAGAAAGGAAAGAGGATGAAAAAATGGGAGATAGAACAGAACTTCCAACTGGTGAACAGAAAGAAGACCCCAAGCATAGTGGAGAGGTACCTCTCTCACAGGAGTAAGAACAAGAAAAGAAAGAACATGAGGATGTGTCACCTCCACGTGAGGAAAAGAAAGATAAAGAAGAGGATAAGCCTGAAGAAGAGGCTGAAACCCATAAGAATCCAAAAAGTGAGCAGCCTGAGGAACATGGGAATGAAGAAGAAAAGGAAGAAAGAGATATGAAGGGGAGGATAGCCCTAGGAAATGCTTGCTTGTCAAATCCCCTATCAAACGCACAGTGTTCATCCAGACTCCAATGAGGAAAAAGAAGATATAGGAGCAGAGAAAGAGGCTCCCAAGGATAAAGAGATTGAAATTAGGAAAGATGAAAAGGAGGGTGACCAGGAATCACCCAAAGAAAATTCCTCGATGTCTGATTGGATGGAAAAGCAACTGGAAAAGAAAGCTCCTACCTCAAGGGATCCGAGAACAAGATTGGAGGCCATATTGGTATGAGCTCATATCAGCACTAAGAAGAAGAAGAAGCCTAAAATTAGATCAAAGATGACAATGGATGCCTCTGGATCTAGAATAGTGCAAGTAGCTATGTCAGTGGTGGGAGAAGAAGGAATAAGCTACAATGTCTCCACCATCAACATGGGAACTCCTTCAAAAGAGCAGAAGGTGGATCACCTTTAGGAGTCTGTTGCTACGGTGGTGCATCTAATACAGCAGGATAAGATCTCCAAGGATGAGCTCAAGGGGTAGATAGCTGACTTGACGGAATATATCCAACAATGTTCATCAGCAGAAGAACATCCTATGACATCTTCGGCCCTATTGTAGTTGTTGTCTAAGGAACAAGTAGATAAGCTTGAGAAAAGGAAGAACTTAGCTAAGACCACGGAAGATTGGTTCCGACAGGTTCTATATGTTGGAAATATGGGCATTGATCATGCTATTAGGACATAAAACATGTTCTTGGAGGTGAAAAAGTATCTTGAGGGTGCAAGGAAGTTCTACACAGACTTCCCAAGAATGTGTGGGTCTACTTACCCAAAAATTGAGGCCATCCTCAAGTTGCCAAAGAAAACTTGGGAAAAGGAGCTTGCATTCAAGGAAGATGATCATTAGCTCATGGATATGTGGAAGGTAGATTTCGAGAACCAAAAGGAGAGATTGGAGCAGGTACTTTACAAGTTGGATCCAGATATTGACTAGGCCAAGGATGTTAGGGCAGATTGCATCCAGTATCTGAAGCAAATGACGGGATTCGACATGCCTATTGTTCAAATTGATCTAGAAAAGGTAAAGCCACATTTCCACAAGAAGATGGAAGATGGAATGTTGAGCGAGGTCACATAGGCTTCTTGATTTTTGCTGCCTGAGCGCTCACCCAATCCAAACAATTTAGAGACTGTACAACCAAGTATGACGAAGATTGGGAAAAGCTCACCAACAGGTCCAAGCAATGGAGTTACCAGGTACTGCAATCTATGATTATGGAAGTTGATAAGCTCCAACCACTGATCCTAAATTTCATGGAGAATATTGCTTTGAAGAAGCAAGAAGGGAACCCTATTATTGATGATGAACTCCTTACAAAATAGCTGCAATAAAGGAAATTAGCAAAAAGACAAAATGCTACGCTGCCACTAGAAGACAAAATAGGGAAAAGACAAGAAGTGTATTTTAAAATGTAATATATTTGGGGGTAGGTAGAACCCTAGTTTGTAGTGAATCTTGGCCATTCATTCTACTTTTTGGACACTATAAATAGGGGGTCTCCTCTCATTTTCAAGAGAGAGTTGAGTTGTTGTAATGACATGCTGCAGAAATTTTAATAGAAATACATTGACTTTGGTGAATTTTTGAGTTTCCTTGCATGTTTCATGATTCTTCTCCCATAGTTAGATGATTTAGATAGATTTACTTTTGTTGTTCTTCATGTTCTTAGATTTCTTTGATAGATTTAGTAAATGTTGTTTTGTGGTTGTGAAGATTTATGTTGTGTTGATCCCTTTCTTGTCCATACTTTTTGTTGTTTATTACTGGTAGATGGTTGTGCAAAGTTAGTCTGGGCATAAACTAAAAGTTGTTCCAAACTTATGTCTTTATTTGTGCATGTTTATGGTGAATGAATGGTAGAACATTTACAGTCCTTAGAAGCTAGCACAAGTTTCATGATACTATAAGTTTTTAGGTTAAGTGAAATTTTGTTTAAGGAAGTTGTCCACAGTAGAACCTCCATGATCACTGTTCATAGTTAGTTTCAGATCTAGGAACCTCTCTTCTCCCCTTCTCTTTTTCCTTTTCTTATAATAAGTAACCTATGCTAAGGTTCATTGCACATTGTAAAGCCAAATCTTAAGATAAAACAGGAGTTTATAATTGTTGTTTGAACCTGTAGCAAACTACACTTCAACTTGCCACTTCAGGAACTCCATTCCAAGATTCACTTTGCATCCAGCTATGTAATTATGCCCTATGATTACCAGCAAAATCACATCAAACATCAACTAAGGAATTCCACGCATGTCATGACTTGACACCCGAGAGACCTTGGGGTGATTTTCAGCAACTTGTTGTTGGAGATTTCCTTTCAAGAGAGGTAGTGTGCCTATGCACCGCCTATGTTGAGAAAGTGCTAAAACACCCACCAACATGATTTTCAACAATAAATGACTTCAATCAAAGTATAATATTCAACAATAAATGACTTTAATCAAAGTATAATCTCATCAAAAAATTATCTAATTCAAAAGATTAATCATATCAATAAAGGACTCAATCCAAAGTATGGTCTCATCAATAAATCGACACCAATTGAAAGTATAATCAATAATCAAATGAACAATTAGATCATATAGGTTATTTCTGACTTATTTTCTACAATCAATAATCAAATAGACAACCCTATAAAATAGGTTATTTCTAACCTAGGATTTCCAACAAAAAGTAGTGTAATATTCAAGTGGCCTCCATAAAATTATCTCTTTCAATATATCACAAATATTCTCATGTTTACTATATTTGTATAAAATATGGAGGACACTAGCCTAAGAAGGGTTTTTTCTTTCGCACCTACAAGTTCTTTACTCGTTATGGCTTTGGGTTGTTGGTATGTGAGTTCCCTTTTGGAATTTTGTGATTAGACTCTAATTCAAAATAAGATAATAACATAAGCATAAAATACTACTCTCATCCTTATCATTGAATATTGATATAACCTCTAAGTTTATACCATAATACTAGGGTTAAGACTCACTTCCTATTTCAAGTAGATATGAGTATTTAATCAAATAATTATTATCATTCAAGGTTTCATAATGTCATAATGATGACATTCTCACTAAGTAGTTTGAAGTAACTCTATAACCCAACTTTGTGAATTAAGCCTCTTACTACATAGGCTTATCTTTAATATAGTATATAATAATGATTGCAAACACCCATTCCTTAATATGGAGTATAACCAAATTCCCTAGACTAGATTCATCAAGAACCTTTCACACTTAACCAAAGAAGATAATAACCTATTCATAATAAACAACTAAACATAATTTCCAAACAAGGTAAACAAAGAACATAGAATCTTTTCCAAAACATAAATAGCATAAAAGAGTAGAATTCAGCATGCATGTTTATGCAATGCTCCAATTGATCGAACTAGAACTCTATCTCATCCTTCCCTTAAACCAGTATGCAATTCCCCAAACTATCTCTCTTTTTCTTCACCAAAATCTTCCTCTCAAAAACCTCTCACAAATATCAACTCAAATTAGCAACAAGAGTAAAATATGTCCCTATTGAGGTAGATAACTCCTCTATTTATACACAAAGTTTAGCAACTAAAGGCTAGAAACAGGGTATCAAGAATGACACTTCTCAACTCAAAAGGTTTGACTCAGAAAGGTTAAGAAAAGGTGGCAGCTATAAGCATTGTACAATGAACACATACACAACTATGGTGAATGAGTCACTTTATTCATATGAACAGCAAGAATGATAATAAAAAATGCAAGGTAATTGTCTTCTACAGGTCGACTTACTTGGCCAGCTGCACACTTAACCATTTCCTATATTTCATAATTCTTCATAATCTGGAATTCATATTGCAAATTAGACTTCTAATTGATTCATGCTTCTCACAAGTTAGCGCCACATTGTTTCTTACACACCCTATTCCTTTAGCTATTGTTTTCAATGACTTGGTCAAATTTTCTTGTTCATGGTTATTCATTTTTTTCCTTTGCATTAACTTAGTCTATGGTTGTTTACTTACATTGGTTGGCATATGAAACCATGCGCTTTTACATGGCACTACTCTTATTCATAATACTCAGCACTTTAAATACTCTAACTATTACTCATGGTTATGTGTTGTCTTATTTCATGTGCTATTCCCTTTAATTGTTTGTTGCACGCATTACTTAACATTTTCTATGTCTATAATGTTATATGCTTTAATAATTCAATGCTATAGAAATCATTATCATTTATATTATATATATATAATATGTATATGTACATATATATACATAAAGTAATGCGTTATATGTATATATATATATATCATAATTCATAAGTTTATAAAATGTATTATTCGATATTCGATATATATACCACAAATTAAAAATGCATACATGCATACATACATACATACACACATACATACATACATATATATATACATACGTACATATATATATATATATTTTTTATTTCCTCGACATAAAAAAAACACATATAATATTTACACACATTTCGATAATAACAATATATGTTAATATGTGTATGTACATTTCCATCATGTACTAGATACACATATATTAGTATATATATATACATATATCACAAATATATATCATTACTTTGATTTTTATATTTAAACACATATATTCACAATCCCATCGATCAACATATATACATGAAGTGTATATATCTTTTTGATCAAATATAAACACATAAGGAAGAACTCACATATGACAAGAGACTTAATCACATAACCCATTCAAAACATTCATAGAAAAGATCATAACATTTTCTAAATATTACTCAGACAAGGCTACGGATAACTTACCATTTTCCAAACTATTGACTCGATTTCACTAAACTAGAGGTGAGTGTGTGTGTAAGCTAAGTTTAGGTCTTATCAAAGGTTACCCGACCAAGCCCCTCTCTTGAGTGATTCTTCCCCTCTTCTGGAGGATTGAACTTGTTCCTACATTTAACTTAGCACATAATAACAGTAGTCAAGTGTTCACATGAAATCCACTTGCATCATAAAACATTTGCATCAACAAAGCATTAGAATATACACATTGTAACACATATTCTTTCATCACATTTCATCAATATAAAACATATTCATTCTTTTAAAAACAATAAAAATTTAATACCTATTTTAGTATTCCATATATGTATTAACGTCACAATTTATATTTATCCTCATATTTACTCATGAAGGTGAAAGTAACTCAATAACAAGGAAACAAGGTGTAACATTGTGAAAAAGGGGTTTTACCAAAATATAACTACCAAGAATTGGTTGGCTGCACCCAGAAAAAGTAAATCCCAATTACCTAAAGGATTGCACAGAAATCATTTTACTGATGAGATATCAATCATAGTCGTGTTTTTACACAAGTTGAGAGGGAAGGAAAAAGCACATGAATTTTAAGAGTGAATGTACTTATTTATCCAAATTGTGCTTGTAGGAAAATAGTTCTTAGATTGGGCAAAGCTTATTAGTGATTGAATGCATGAATTTTTTCGTCTTCTTTGCAATAAATCAAACTTTTCATATGTCCTCATATTTGATTTATATCATCGCCAGTACTAGGCCTTGGCCAAGTTTAAGACTGAGCCTTCTCCCATGAGATGAAGTCCCAATTGTCAAGTATTATGACAAGTTGTAGTTGGGTAAGAGCTACCTTCATCACAGGAGAATTATTGATACATTTACCATGAGGGTGACTCAAGAAATATAGGGGAGAATTGACTTGAGGCTCACTCTTGAGTCTATGCAGCTAATTAGCATGTATAGAAGTCACTTTATCCTATTCCAAGTATTTTCATACATTCTAGTTGGTGGTTTCAGTGGTTATCCTTTAAAGCTTCCCAGGTATGCAGAAGATAAATTTGTATTAATCGAGGTTTTCAGATAGCTCGTTGATGTAAATAAAAGATGTCAAGAGCAAAAGAAACTAGGTGTACAGTTTCCTGTAGGTTTCAATTACTTCACTTGCAATTTGATGTCAGATGCTCTTAACATCGAAAGGGACCTAGCCAAATATACTTTACAATTTTACAATGAATGCTTCCCTTTTGACAATAAAGATTATGTGAAGAATAACCTACAAGTTGGCCCGAGTTTCTATCACATACCTCAGCTGGAAGATTACTGGTAGATTGTCTTGATGAACTTGAAGTGAGAAGAAGAATTTGAATGAGACTATCCTTGAGGTAGACAAGAATCTTTGATTTAGGTTGGGATGTTCAAGGTATAGAAGAAGATGAATAAGATCTGGTTGATCTTATCTTCACTGAGCATATATCCACCCACCCTATTGCTATCATGGATTGGAGTATCAAGGAAGTTGAAACTATTGAAGCAAAAACTGAACCTTTTTTGAAGAGAACAGAGGAGTGGGCTTCCAAGAAGAAGACAGAACAACAACATCCTCAAACCAGGTCACGGAGTACTCAACTTGTAGACTTGCGAAAGTAATCAACCTCCTATAATCTCAGGAACTTTAGGTTCAACTTCACATTAGGTATCATTAGGGGCTCAAGGTGATGGTGATGATGAGCCCCCTAAAAGGAACTTATTAGAATAAACATGTGGAGAAGATGTGTTGGACCTGCCTCAACTAAGTAAGGATAAAGATGCAGTTGGGGAGGAAGAGGAAACAGGTAAAATTTCCATTAATACCTCTTCCTCATCCCATAGTTCATCCCCTGCTAAAGAAGTAAACGAATATCTTAGGATTGGACCTACTCCACCCTCTTCACCAGAACATGTGGATATTATCACCCCTCTAGTAAAGAGGACTTTGTTTGATGCTTCTAGTTCTAAGGTAGCTATTGTACCTCCCATATCAACTTGGTTAGAAAATAAATTGTCGAACAAAAGGAAGGTGATTCAGTTAGATATCCCAGAGCAAGATATAGTAAGTTAGTTGCTTCAGAAGACTCGTAATCCTAAGAGGTTAAATACAACATCTAGATTGGTAGAAGATGATAGCACAAGAAATGTTTGTGTAGAAGATTCCCACCCTATTGCACAAAAATAACTTAACCAAGAAACTGTAAGTGATTTCAATGTTGCTAGGATAAAATTAGGGCCTTCTACAAGAGATGGATATGTACACAATTTCTAGGTGACAACAGTGAGGTTAGTTGAATGAAATAACAAAGATAAGAAAAGTAAAGATGAATTGAAAAACTAGGTCAGGGTTTTGAATGAATGTCTAAAGTTAGTTTTTGATTTTACTCCTCAACCCATCTCTCAAGTTGGAGCTTCTTTTGATCCAACATCAGTGATGGGAAAAGCGATAGTAAAATGAAAAGTTATAAAGTTTTTAGGAAATATATAGAGGATTGGAGTAGCAATATAATAGATAAGGGTAATCAATTCATCTCAGAAATTTTGAGAACCCATAAGAAGCCATATGCTTTGAGAATAGAGATAGAAAAAGATATTACCTCATCCAAGAACAAAGAAGCAATATGGGCTACATACCTTAATGAAATTAAAGGGATGTTGAGCATGGGTATGAAGAAACTAGCCAATGAGTAGATTATTCCTAATGTTGCAAATGGTCATTGTGTGATCTAGGATAAAAGTGTGGAGTGGAAATTGCAAGTTCTATGGAAATTTTTACAAGAATCTAACAAAATGTTAACTGAAAGCAATATAGTTATGGAAGAAGTTCACAGGAATCTCTTTGCACTTGGTTTGCAGCCCACTTGGGATGGAAGCGATAGTGATGAAGACATTGGAATTTTGATGGAGAATTTCAAAAAGATGATTAATGAAATCACCAGCACCCAACCTTTCAATGTTGAAAGCTTGAGGAGGTTTAGTGGGATAGACATAACTCTGTTTCAAACAACTAGATTGGTGAGAACGTATGACAAGAGAATTGAAGTAGGACATGACAATCAAATGGCCTAGAAGTTGTGAGTAGGGAATATCACTATTCCCCAGCATAAGGAAATGTCACATGTCATTTTAAAGCCTTCCAAGAATTATGGAAGAGGCTCGCCACATTGGCGAATCAAGAATCGACTAATGAAGTGTCACTGTCCTAACCTTTCAGTTTCTTTCTAGTTTTTATTATTATTTTAAAATATTTTATTTATTCTTGGGAAGTTATTGGAGAAAGAAGCAGTTACTCATCTGCTTATATATATTTTTCTATGGAATCAAATAAATCTCTTGGATAGTTTTTGAAAAGACCTGATATTTTACCTTTTTTTAATATAATACTCTGTGATTGAAACCTCTATGCATCTATGTGCTTATTGTTTATAGAGATAAATTAGAAATATTGAGTTTGTGTGTTTGAGTTTTCTCTCATGCTTTATTATTCCTATGTGAATGTATGGCCACTTATCTTTGTAATTGGTTTTATTTTCAGATAGTATTGGATCAATAATCCAAATTTATAAGTAGATCTTTACTTGCTAGTCTTTGTGCTAGTATCAGTAGTGTTTATTCCATTGCATCTGATATTGAAAAGTTTTCTAGTATTGGGTTTTCTGCCTTTATTTCTTTTAGGTTAAAAGAAAACATAGATTTTATTTCTCTAGTTCCTTTGAATTTATTGAATATTAAAAGAGGGATTTGTACCTCCAAAATTTAAAGAGTATTTTTTTCTTTAGGAGAGCAATTATCCTAAGCTGTTGGAAGGCATTGGCACCTTTCAAACTAAGAATTAAGGTTATTGGAATAAAACCTCAAGGTACCCAATCTGTTAGCCAACGGTAATGAATTATTAAGTGAAAATCACCTTGGATATTTTGAAGTGGAGTGTAAGCTCTATTGGGAGGTTGCCCCTTGGAAATGGCATTGTGAAGGTAGTATTTTTTTGTTTCTCTATATTATTCATATTTTTGTGTGCATTGTCTTATTCTTCTTGTAGGTTCATTATAGATGTATGGACTTTATCACACCATACTAGGGTTAGTATGGTGTGGTGGTGATTGAGCCACTCCATTAATTCCCCTCAAAGGGCACCATTATATTAAGTTCACTATGCCAATATGGTGGAGAGAATTTGGAACTTGAAGATTCATTTAATGTTTCACATGTCATATATGTGGTACTCCATTAAAAGAGTATGAATGAATAAATAACACAAGTCTTTGGAAAAGAGAGATCATTAAATTATTAAGTACTTAGAGGGAGTTTGGTTTATTTGCATAGATCTATTTATATCATCGGGATATCTATTTAGTGAAATTTTGGGTAAAGTACTAGAAACAATTATGTCATGACTATCAATAATATTTTGTAGGAGGCTTAAAGAGAGAGAATACACATTACCTCAAATTTTAATAATCTTGGTATGTGTAAGCTTCTTATTATATTTATCATTCAATGTGAGTAAGTCTATGTATGTTGTAATTATTTGGGAGGTATGCATCTTCCCCATGTTTTTGATATTGATAAAAATAAGATTAAACCATTTCCTAGACCCTATTACACAATAGTGATCAAGAGTCAAGAGAAACAAGTCTCATGTGATATGAAATTGAATAATAGAAAGAAAGAGAACTAGTTGGTCATAGCAAGGCCAACAAATGCACATCAAAAGAACATAACTAAAAATAAATTTTAAATACTACTAGCCAAATTCTATAGGGCTTTTAGCCACTTGTTGTGCATTTTTTGGTTGTGTTATTGATTTCAAGGCTCTCCTAATGTTCTTTCAATTTATTCTCTAGACCTGAACAATTACTACATTTAGTTATGTTAGAGTAGTATAAAGGCTCAACAATTGTGTAGTGTCATCACATTAGACTTTATCTTGCACCACAACACAGTATTTCTTGGTCTATACCTAGTGTAATACCCCTCGTGTTGTCATTTTCTAATACTCTTCTCATTTTTTGTTGTGGACTCGAGACTTTGATGGAGATTGTCTCACCAGTTTGACTTGTTTGGTTGACAGTTTTGTTTGCATGGATGATTATGATACTCTCTTTTCGGATGTTGATGATATGATGATACATGGTGTTTGTTCTTATATGGTTATGCTTATCATCTAGATATGATATTATGTTTGTTATGTAAATTGTTTAATGCTTGCTTCATGATAGTATGATATTTTTTTACTGTTTGGAGTCAGGTGAGGGGATGGTGTAGCATCGCTCGTTCGCCAGTGCCCTGCTATGCTACAAATTCCTCTCACTGTATGCTTGCAATTGGATATATATTGTTTGACATTGGTTTAGCACAGGATGCAGGTACTGGGCATCGACTCCACCTGCACTGTCAGGCTTGAGCATTCCCTATAAACCCAATGGGTATGATGTGGAAACCAGAGTTGAAAAGAAAGTCCCTCATCCTAGTCTATCACCCCATCATGTGTTTGACAACGTCATCTATTTGCGACCTCATTCTTGTTTTAGTATCGCTCTGTTTGAGTCATTCATTTTAATTGTTCATTTAATGTTGTTTTATTTTTTCATTCAAGTTAATTGGTTAATTAAGGTGTTTCAATTATTTGGCATGGTCATGGTTCATTGTCATTCAGGTGTTGTTTTGGGTTACGTTGCTCGTATTTGTAACGTTGATTTAATTAAAGTATTAAATTAAATTATTAAATTATTAAGAGAATTTTATTAATTAATTATTAAATTAATTCAAGGGGATAATGATTTAATATCTTATATTATTCTTTTATTAAAGATGAATATGTAAATAAAACATAAATTTGCATTTATAAATAATGTTTATTTTAAATTTAATATAATGGACTAATAATCCACTTATTAATGAAGTTTATTTATAAATTTAAAATATTTGGATAAAGAGGTATTGAATAAAATATCAAAAAAATGGACATTTAATTAGATATTATATTTGGAACGATAAATTTCAAAAGTAATTAAAATAAGTATGTAATAGATATGATTTATTAAAATTAAATAGTGTGATCTAATGTTAAACAGTAAAATATTAAAAATAAGGGTGAAAACTATTATCCCTAGTTTTAAACACGTAATATTGGAGAGTTAGGTTTCTAATTTTACTAAAACATAAGGATTAACCAATAGGTGGTAAAACAAGAAAAAGGTAAATTGACAGGTGCACTCTTGGAAACGGGGAAAATGGATGGGAAATTTTTCATCTGTCCCATTGGTTTAAAAAAAAACTATAGATATTTTTCCTTAATTTATTTGGGAAGTTTGTGGGAAAGGAACATTCGGAAATGGAACAAAATTTTAACTCTGAATTAGGCTCTGGTAAAAAGTAAGAAAATATTACAGCTTGGGAGAATTTGGAAGAAGTTGTCTTGTATAGAGGAACCAACTCAGCATCATCTCCATCTTTAGACATCTTTATCCAGGTTGGTAGTTTCATTTTGAATTCACTGCATTTGCCCTCCCCTGTAGCAAATTTTTTTTGGATGCTTAATATTCTATGTGTTTTTTGGATTTGGTAATTTCCTAAGAAAAGAGGATGGTCAGTCGATTCTCCTTTTAGTCAGGCGGGTCTGGGCTCCCAGCTTATAGTGTCTATTTTCCTTAATTTTATTTTAGTTTGCCCATTCTCAATGAAGTGAAATCAATTGTTTCTCTTTGGCATCCTTTTAGTCAAGGCTATGATCTTGTTTTTGGTCTGTAGAATAAGTGTTTATTGTTTCTGTTTTTGGTGAATATATTTGTTTGCTTGGAACGAGTCATTTATGCTTGAGAGAGAGGGATAGTGGTTGTTGTAGATGCCAGTAACATGGTGCCAGTGCCTTTCCTATTTCAATCCGCCAGTGTTGTCCTTAGTTCTCCAGAAGTTAAACCCTTGTATCAACTTGAAGGCCTAAATTTGTAGGCGGATTTTCCACCCCCGAACACCCCTTGCTTTATAGCATTAAGTCATTTTTAAAATACTCGTCCCTCTTTGGTTCGCTGCCTTCTCCCAACACTATACAACCGCATGGTGTTTGCTGGTAGATCTCTCGTTTCATGTGCCTACATTTGACTATATGTAGAGAACCTCCTTCTGGAGTTCTAGGTTATTCATCGAGTGTTCAATTTCATCCTTCATGTGTAATTCTTCAAACAAGAGAATTCAAATATTTGTTATTATTACTTCAAAAAGCTTGATTTTTTCTGAAGTTTTCCCCCTTCAGTTTGTGGTTTCTATTCAATGGTTGTGTTTGGCTTGGGCATTATATTATCAATATATAAGCATCATATTTGCTAAATACATATGCTTGGAGTCTATGTACTTTTCTTTATATATTTTGATAACCGCTTAGTAAGTTGAAATCTACTGCATATAGTTTGGTGTTCAATTTTTATAGAAATATAAATATATACTTATTATGATGTAAGTTGAAATTATATATATATATAAATAGTAAATATAACAAATTCTAAATAAAATATGTAATATGTAAGTATGTTAATCTTTTAATGTAAATATGTTTAGCATATTCGATTATATGTAAGTATGTCAATCTTTTAATGTAAATATGTTTAGCATACTCGATTAGAAGCACGAGACATGAAATAAACAAATATTATGTATATAGTAATTGAATACTTTAGTCATGCATTAGATATATATATATATATGTATATCCAATTTAAGAATTTTCTTAAAATTTAATAAAAGGGCAAGTTGATTTGCAAGTTATATCAAATTAGTTCTAGTCTCCATTTTAAGCTTTAATTATAATAAAACGTGGGATTACCATGACAATAGTTATATATTAGAATTTATTTAATTTACATGTATTTTTGTCATGTAGTTTTGTATAACCTGAGATGACGATAGAGTAATGTAATTAGTGATTTTAATTATTCTTTGCGTATTTCGATGGAAATGAATATGTTTTACTGTTGTTTGTAAATTGCATTTTCAGTTAATATAAAATAACCATACTTATATGTATATGTGTGGTGTTTTATAAATAAGTATATTGTTAGTTTTAAACCTGGGGTGGTTTAATTAATTATGTTAAATATAATTAATTATGTTAAATATATATACATATAGAGTATGAAACTTGTTCATATGGACTCTTTAGTTAAAATAGATTTATGTTATTATATTTATGTTTTATATTGATAAAAAAAATTATGAGAAAAATAAATTATATGATTAAATATATATAAATATATTGATATATATGAGTATATATATATATATATATATATAAAAGTATACATTTATATATTTATGTTTATTTTTGGATATTGTTGGAAAAAAATATTTAAATTTGTTAAATTTAAAAGAAGGGTTTATATATATCCTAGTTAGTTGATAAAATTGATTTAATTAAACAAATGAATTATGTCTTTGCAAATCATTGTATTACTAGTTAGGAAGATAGAGTTTAATTATTTGATTTAAGGATATTTGGTTGAAGAAATTATTAACGTTAGAATAATGGTGTTAAGTATTTTGGCTAAGTTATATTTTGGTTATGTAACTTAAATGTAATTTATTATTTTTAAAGGGATTCTGTAAAGTGTTGTCTTGAATACATGTAGATAGTTATGCGATTTTCTAGAATACTCATTGAAATTAATCCCTTATGATGGATATTGTGGTTTCATGTTGATTATACTTTCCTTTATATATTATTCCATTAGTTGAGGAGGATTTATGTTTGGTCATGTTTTGATGTTGGTTGGGAACCCAATATGTGTGAGTACCCTCAGTAGGGAGCTTAAGGGTAGTTATTCTATAGACTTCCAGAGGCAGTGGGAAAACTGTTTTATGTGGATTTCCATGGTTGATCTTTATGAGTCGTTGGTTGTTTTTTTATTCGTCTCATGTGGGTGTTACCTTGATCTGTTGTGTAGCCTTTTGATATGGTCATTTGACGAGATGGTCCATACCTCGCATTTATACTCGGATTGGTGATTTTTGGAATTTTATGTTTGGTACACCCCTTGGTGTTGTAAGTTTTGTTTCAGGGCTATTAGGGAGAGTGGCTCTTCATGGGGGCTGGTGCACAAAGGGGCAGCCTGGATAACCCATCAAATATTTGGTTAAATAAGTGAAAACCTAACAAAATAAACTAGTGGGTTTGGGTAGGAATACATTAACTAAAGAAAATTAAGATATCTCACCCTCGCCATTAGTGCTTCCACAAACTAAGGGTGGTCTGAGAAGGCCATGGTCGGCAAGATCGCTACCTCTTCCTCATGAGAGGCTAGTGGTCCTGCACATGTCACCCTATGGGGTTGGTGCCTAGTGAGAGGCAAACAAGATAACGATAGATGGGGGTCGGCGCCTGTTGGGAGGCAACCAGGATAACCCATGATAGGACCGTTCGATGACACTCTCTCTCGTAGTATCCCTCATTTTTTCCTTTGTGTACCTCTGGAAGTAGTCATCTTGTAGTAGACATGTTGATGTTGTTGATATTCATGTTTCTTATTCTTTTATGTTGTTGAGTCTTGTAGCCCTTCCGTGTGACTGTTCTTGGTCATGGGTCTCTCTTGTCATCTTCTAGCACATGGGGTGGGCCTTCGGGTCCATGTGGTCGAGTGGAATGTGCTTTGCACCCCATTGGGTTCCCAGTCAGTCTTCGTGAAGCATAGAGTTCATGTCATTGCAAAGGATCCAGAGCTTCGCCATAGTTCAATTATATCATGTTCAGTTCTGTATTACTCTAGTATTTGATGTATCTTTCCCACTATGTGTTGGGAAGCACAGAGGTGCATATATACTCCCAAAATGATGTAATGTACTCCTGGAACGATGTAATGTACTCCTAGAACGATGTAATGTACTCTTGAAATGGATGTAAAGTATTATTTTACCTTGTAGTCGTTATGTGGACAATGATTCATGGTAGTCGTTATTTGATGTGTTGTATATGTGGAAATATGCTCCATAGAATTCACATGAAGATAGTTTTTTATGGTTATTGGGAATAAATTAATCTTGTTTATGTTGAGTTATCATCTATGGATGTTTTCTTAATTGATGGATTATAATGTATGTATGATTATTGTAAGCATATACTATATCATGGTTTATAATGTAATCTTGGAATTTGTTCATTATCGTTATGGTATTAGTTTAGGTTTTCATAATGTCATCTTGCATACCCCAGAGGACGTAGTTGGTAATGTAATTGTATAACTACTTTATATGTGATGTATGTTCATGTTCATCTTGTGTAATTTTCTTCTTTCAAAAAAAAAAAAACCAGGGTTTGCATGCGGGGTGTTACACCTAGGATGTTTTGAATCTTTAATCTTGATAGGTGGGCTAGAGGAGGGGACAAGATGGATTTCAAGGGACTCATAAGTCACTATGAATTTTCCTTATCATTAATGTGAGTAGGGGAGCAAAGGTTTCATCCTCTATGAGGTTGATAGGGGGATTGATATCTTGACCACTGGGGTCACAATAGGTTTATTTTGAACAATAATCTTAGGAAATTAGGAGGGATTTTGTTTGGGAAGTATTTTCTAAGAAGCATGGGAGGAATATTAGCCTTCAATTTTAGGCAGAAAAGCATTGGGTCAATGATTCTAGGGATAAAATAAGGAACCTATGTTTTAGCTAAATCAAGCCCTATGCAAATGGTAAATGAGGCCTTGATGGAGTACAAGGATAGAACAACCCAAAAGACCATTAAGCACTAACTATTCTAGCCTGAACTATATAGGAAGAAAAGAAAACTCATTTTTTATTGTGATAAATATTATTTAACACATGAAATAGGTAATAATAAAAATGGTTGTATCTTCCTTCAAGGGTGAAGTATTGCATGAGGAAATCCATAACATATTTCCATAGACCAAGAAGGTCCTCCCTGTAGAACCCATTTTGATATCTAGAAATATTCTCCCATTTCTTGAGGAACTCAATCACAAATTATTGATCATTATTTTTGATGCACTTCTATAGTTTGAGCCCTTTTATTTTTAGGTATAATCTCCTTTAACACCCTAAAAGATATGCCCCTAACAAAAATATTTTTTCTCATCTACTTGGTAGAAAACTTGTGTGATAAAGCTTCATCATGGCCATTGATAGCTTCTAATTAAGGGGTGAGACCTCTACATCGGATGTTACAAATATTGGCATTGTTGTATATTATTTGTCACAAGGGGCTAGCTTTACTTTGAGAAGGTTACCATTCATGGTATATAGTCTCTCCTTAATTTTTGAGGTAGTAGGGGTTAGATTCAAATTTGAAATAGGATTAATTTGGAGTTTACAAGGATGGGAAGTGGATGACAACCAAAATAACCTCAAAGATCCAAAAATAATATTTAAAATCACCTCACAAACCAAAAAAAAATCATTAAATTTGAATCACTCCATATGAGTATCCTTTGTGCAAGCACAACTCACTTCTAAAGATGATATCAAACCAACAATTGTGTTTTCCTTTGATTATATAGATTATGAGGGATGACTTGGGGTAAGGTACTCTTAGACTAACAATACATGGTCTCATCCATCAAGTATCTAAAGCTAGCCAGATGGTATGTTGTAGAGTTTCTTTCCATGAAAATGCATCATCCTTATGTTGGACATGATACTTGTCTTCCATTAGATTATGAATATTAATCAACTTATATTCAATAACAATAATAACAATGGCTTATATTTGAAATAGAATTGTGTATTAATTTAATAAACATAGGAAGTATAAATGAGTGTGTTTGGGTCTTAAATTGACTACTTTATATTCTTTAAAAAAAAAAAAGTGGAATTTATTTGTGGAGTCTATAGATGTGTAGACTAGGGTACACATTTTGTGTGATATAGTAAGACATATTTTGCTAGGAATTGAGCTAATGGTTTTTCTTCAACACTAAATCTCTTATAGATGCTAATACAATTGTGGTATTATAATTTTGTAAACAATTTTATGGATGGGACATTTATATCCCCTTGGAAAGGTGTGTGAGCATAATTTGAATAACATCTTGTGTCATACTATGACTATTTATTGAAACAGTATTTAAAGAATCACTAGACTTGAGTTAGAAATATATCATATGCTAAGATGTTTTGAGAACCCTATTTGTGGTGTCTTAAGCTTTACTTGATCTATTAAGATTCATATGGGGCTATTGATTTTAATAACCCAAAATGGCAAATGCAATAAATAATTACACTATAGGACTTACAAACCTATGATAATATTTATAGTACACCACATTATGGTTATTTGTATGTTTTTTGAAGGCATAAACATATTGATTAAATTATTTCCTTAATGGTGTATTTAATGGTATACATAATATGCCATAACTATGTGTGAGGTAAAGCCTACTAGAAGGCTTGAACTTTTTGCATGAGGTCTATTCCATAACATATGTGATTTTGGCTAATAATAGGGAATTTGTACTAGCTTTATGGTATGATATACTCTAGTAATGATGTCCATATTTTAAAGAAAATATTGCATGGGGTTGTACGTTAACATACATTGATTCTATCCAGTCATAGATTGACTATTCCATACCATCACTTGAATGTTCTTATAACACATTATTTGTACCTTGCTATACAATGATTTTATTATATAATTAGTAGAAAGTACCTTGGCTTATGAAAACATGCACTATGTCTTATGTGATTTATGATTAATTTAAGAAGTTTAACTTTTTAAACTTAATTTCAATATGAATAAAAAATAAATGTATGTGAATTTTGTCAAATATTGTACTATGAGTGTTACATATACATAGGTTCCTTGGATTATAAGCAAGTATATAAGCATGATAGTATATTTTTGAGTGAGGCATGTGGATTGGTGCAATATATTTTGAGACATATACTTGTCTTCAAAAAATTTGCACTTGACTCCTAATGATCTAAATTTATATATTGAAGTTATTTCTTGCTCATCAAAGTGTGTTACTTGTTTAAAAAAACCATATAGAATGATTCTAGAGATCATTTTAAGAAGATAGTCATACTTTTAAAAATAATTTTAAGAGGATAGTCATACTTTTAAAAATAGGAACCAACACCATACTATAAGGAATTTTCTACTACTAGTACATTAAGACTATGCAAGAAATCATTGTAAGTGGTAAGTAATCAATATGATCTATCTAGGTGTAGTGCCCCTCATACTATTCTCTATTAGACTAGTAGTTGATATGTTTAGGATCAAATATTATGACACTTTATTTGATGTTGGACTTACTACTACGATGATATTTTGATGATACTTTGGTGATACTCCTATTACTAGTGTTTTATGCTTATGTTATGACTAGTATATGGACTTATTTGATTATGTTGATTAATCTTATTATGAGAATTATGTGGTTATCTGATCATGATTATTATGCAATTATCTTGTGATTGCTTTGATCTTGTTTGTTAAGTTACTGATTGTTATGAGTTGATGTGGTTACTTGATTGATGTGTTTGGGTGAAAGGGACAATGTCGCATTACTCACATGTGAGTACCCTACTACGTTGTGATTCCCTTTCACAGTGCGCCTAATTGTATGATTATGTATATACACGACCGTTTCGTGTGTTGCAGGTTGCAGGTACTAGGCATCGACTCCACCTGAATTGGCAGGTTTGAGCGTGCCTTAAACCCAATGGAACTGTTGAAAGGAGATAGCTTTTGGTCCCCTACCCTAGCCATCATCCTCGAAGAGGATGAGTATCTAGTTCGTTACCTCATCAGTGTTGTCTTATGTCTGTGGTCAGTTAGTCTTGTTTTCAAACCTGGTTTGGGTTTAGGTAATTGTTGTCGATATTTGGTTTGTTTAATTAAATTTGTTTAATAAATGTTGTTTTTGATTAAGTGATGTATTAAATAAATTATTAAGTAAAAGTATTTTGATAAATAGATATAAATATATTATTAATGATTATGGTTTATAATAAATTTAAAAGTGTAATGTAATATTAAATAAAATAAAATAAAATTGAATTATAATGAAATGTGATAATGGATAAATAGTAAAACTAATTTAAAAAGATAGAAAGGATTTTTGTGGAGCACATGCATAACTTCGAACTAATTGACGAAAAGAAACTTGATGTTTTATTGGAGATATTAGAGATTTTTATTAGATTTTTGTTTTTGAAAATCAAACATCCTTCCTTTTGTAACTAATTGTCCTTTCGAGAGATTTTCATTATTATGGATTTTTGTTTCTGGGACGAAAAGAAAATTTGGTCTGCAATATAATTTCTTCTGTTGTAGATTTTGTGGGGAATTGGGGGAATTATTGGAAAAATTGATTGAGGAATTTTAAAGAAGTTGTTGCAGAAGATTGATCTTGACATTGAATTTCTGTCCCAACCAGCATTTGATCTAGGTTGGCTTATTTTTGTTCTTTGTTTTGTTTCTCTGTTTAATGCAATCAATTTTTTTCTCTTTTGTCTATTGAAAATGAATGTTTGTTTGCATGATGTTGCTTGAAAATGTGGTAAACATCTGTTTTATTTTCATAGGGAAATCAGTAAAATATGTACTTGTATATATATATCCTGCAATCATTGTGTTTTAGAAAGTTTTAAATTCATTTTGTACATAACATGCAACCTTTTCATTCCTTAAATCAATACCTCTTGCATTTTGGCGCATTCCATAGCACGTTTATGTTGTATCAAGCATTCCCTTGTTGTGAAATCACATATTATAGAAGTTTGATTTTATACCAGCCTTTATTGCATTTGCTTGAAAGTTCTTAAGCCATTTTTGGCTACCCAACACAACCCTTATTTTGGAATTCAACCTTATACTTGTCATTTGCATTTGTTTGAAAATTGTTCAATCCTTTGTATGGCTTTTCCAGTGTGATTTCTTCCTATAGCGGCACCCTCTCCTCTACAGAGTAGTTGCTTTTGGAAGCTTACCTACTACTAATTTTCCAATTTGGGTTGTTTGATATATTTTTCGTTAGCATTCAATAAGTATAACTATCATGGCATTCGCTAGTTTCATTCCATCTAAAGTTATGGGATTGCAATTTTATTGCTAGCGCCCTACAGTCGATACTGAATGCATCAACCTCATTCTGAGAACTAATATTGATGCTTAGTGTGGCAATTTTATACTTTAGACTGCAATTTACATTGCTTTTCATTCAATGCATATATTTTAGATTGAAAGTTGTTGCATATCTGTTATGTGGGAGTTGATTTTTATGGTTATAGTTGCTTTCAAAACTACATGTAATTCGATTCCATTTTAATGGATTTATCTATGTTGGAATTCAATTTTCACGCTTTACATTTGACAATCAATGCTTGCATGGCACCTTTATTTTTGTTTTACATATTCGATGTTGATCATATTCCAGAGTTATGTTTGATATTTTCCAATCAATGTTATTTAATGTGTTTGTTAAGTCCTTAGTATTCAGTTTGCATAATCTGATGAATATTCATTATTGGGAAACATTCGAATGAATATATATATGTGTGTGTGTGTGTGTGTGTGTGTTTATATATGTATGTTTGTATATGTAGAATACAAATTTTGCCATAGAATAATTTATGATATTGAGAACATCTTTATGTTATAATATATATACATATATATGTATATAGATATATATGTATATACATATATATGTATATACATATATATGTATATACATATATATGTATATACATATGTATATACATATGTATATACATATATATGTATATACATATGTATATACATATGTATATACATATATATGTATATATATATATGTATATACATATATGTATACATATATGTCGATGTTTGTGTGTGTGTGTGTGTGTGTGTATGTATATGTATAAATGTATATATTATGGTGTTAGAAAAAAAAATTGCCTTATGATTAATTGATTATGTAGATAGTGAATTAGAAAAATTAAATAAGGAAAAGTTGATTTTATTTATAATTAAATAATTGGAAGATTTTTTAAATGAGGAAATTAGATTGTTTTCTTTGTTAATTATGAACACTAATTTCTCTTATAATTACTTAATAGCCAAATTGTAAATTCCACCATGTATTTCTTGATTGCTTTATTGGATTTGGTTGCTTGTATGAAGCTTTGTGTTTGGTTTTGGAAATTTGGGTGATTTTGGTTATTGATCAAAAGTGGAAGTCTTTAGTACAAGTGGATAGGGTTGGTTTCCAGAGGCTTAGGAGGGAGTAATTTATATATGTGGGTTTTATATTTTTCACTTTGGAAGTGGTTTGTAATGTTTTGAGTTAAGTGCAAGAAGGTCAATGCCTTGCACTAATTTTACATTCTTGTGATTGTGATATGTGAGCAAGATGGTCAATGCCTTTCTTTGTGTGTGGGATTCATGTGATTATGTTATGTCTGCAAGATGTTAAATTCCTTGCTTGTTTGTAGGGTCTACTAGTTGCAACTAGGGGGAGTGGCTCTCAATGAGGGTCGGACCCCAAAGTGGTTGACCAGGATAACCTATTGGGATTTTCTTAATTCGGTGATAACCTAAATAATGAATTAGGGGGATGGGTATATTTCACATTAATCAAGATAATGGTATGCCTCACTCATGGCTCAAGTGCTCATTTAGGCTTAAGATGAGATGGGGAGGCTTGGAATGGAAAGATCAATTGCCTTGTCCTCATGAAAGGTATGTTGATTCTGCATGAGTTTGTATGGGGTCCAGGGATCAGTAGAGGTTGCCAGGATAACCAAGGATGAGGGTCGGGGCCTAGGAAGATCAACCAGGTTAACCCATGGCCTAGGAAGATCAACCAGTTTAACCCATATCAATCTATGTGATGACACTCCTCCCTATTGCAGTCTAGCATTCCCTAGTTTTTTGTTTCCCCTTCTATTGTGTGTGTGCCTCTGGAAGAAATTTTTGTGTTGTATGTGATGTTAGTGTTGTTGCAGTGTTATGTTGGATCCATGTTTAGCCTTGTTTATGTTAGATTGTTGTCTTCTTTACTATTTATTTATAGTGGGACCTTATGTTATCTCCTAGAACGGGGGGTGGACCTTAGGGTTCCACATGGTCAGGAGGTTGGTGCTTTTTCCTCCATTGGGTTTCTTTGCTACTCGTTCGTGTGTGTGGATGTTGTACCTTGTGTAGCAGATTCTAGTTCATGTTCCTATTCAAGAAGACAGTCTTTTATGTATACGTATTGGACTTGTCTATCAGTTGTACCATTTATTGTAATTTGATGTACTCTTCCTAATTGTATTCAGGGAAGCATTATTGTAACAATGTAATGATGCACTCTCATGTAGTGGAATTTGAATATATATTAGTTGTTTATAAATGATCTTTAATGTAGTTTAATGGATGACATGTTATGGAATGTATATTGTAAAATCATTTAATGTGGTGGATTAAAATGAACTCTTGATTGTTAGATAAATCATGATTAATAAAATGATTATAGTTCTTGATTAACGGTTATGTTAGTAATGTAGTCATGGAACCTTAGAGGACTTAGGATTAGATTGTATGTTATGTTATATTATGCAATTCATTGTTATTTCTTATAAAAAAAAATTGTTCCATTTTGGTGCCATAGTTGTGTTGTCCTCTAGGGTTCCTTGGCGAGGCGTTACACCTGGTATCAAAGCCAAGTTCTAACACTGGGTACTCTAGTTTAAAATGATCCCATTATGTTGTCCTAGTGCTTAGACTCTTGAGCTTATGTTTTTCCCCTTTTGTCATCTTCGCCTAATAATCTGAAACTTGTCCTTTGGTGGTGTTGTGTAGGAAGATTCCTAGAGGTTGAGGTAGGGGTCATGGTAGAGGTCAAGGTGGTGTTCGTGGGGCTAACTGCCAGAACACCCCTTCTCAGAGTTGCCACAAGAGTGATCGTGAGGAACAACAGGGCTCTCAGAATGATTAGGAAAGTAGGGGTCATAATCTGGGTCAGACAGAGTTAGAGGGAGCTCAATTGCATCTTTTGCTTGAGGAGGTCCTTGCCCACCTAGGCCCTATACAGGAGGGTAATCAACAGGTGGATAGGGAAAGAGAAAGGTCTCCTAGAAGGAGAGATGTTACAGCAGAGCAGGAGACTATTTCAGCGGGTCATATAAGGGATCTCTTAAGGTCACATCCTTCTACCTTCGATGGTTCTAGTGGTGGCTTGGAGGTAGATACTTGGTTGATAGATTTGGATAGGTATTTTTCCATGCACCCGTATGGTAGTAACACCAAGGCGAGATGTTCCATCATGCATCTTAGGGGTTTTGCTTCTACATAGCAATGGTTGGAGGAACATAAATTGCATCTAGATATTGGTTCAGTTTCTTGGGAGATGTTTCTGGAAAGGTTTAGAGCTCATTTTTTGTTAGATCATTGGAGGTAGCATCGTGCTGATGAGTTTCATGAGTTGAGGCAGATGGCTATGTCTATGGCACAGTATGAGCATAGGTTTTATGATCTTAATCAGTATGTAGGTATTGGTGATGATGAGGCCATGTTGGTTCAGCATTTCATTAGGGGTTTGAATGCCCATATCAGTGGGGGAGTTTATGTCTTTGAGCCGAATACCATAGAGGTGGCAGTAGAGAAGGCTCGATTGGTAGAGGAGAATTTTTCCATGGCATTAGGAGGTCATACAGGTGTGCAAATTGGTAGTGCACCTACAACAGGCTTCGAGTCTCGTGGTGGTCAGTCTCAGGCAGCAGGATCCTCTAGGAGCTAGCATGCACCCTCTAAGTGTGGACAGTAGTAGCAGTAGAAGTAGCGTTCCCAATCAAAACCTAAGAACTCTTAGTCTCAGCAAGGTAGTGGTTCTCAGTATAGGAAAAACTAGAATTGGTGGTGAGCCAAGAGTAACCATTCTGACTAGCCAGCTTAGAGCACACAATCTACAGTCAATAGAGGTAGCTTTCAATATTCCAATGCACCCTCAGGTGGTAGGGGGTATGGCAGAGGTACATGATGTTTTTCTTGTGGCTAGTAGGGCTACATAGCTAGACAGTGTCCTTAGAAGAGCACATCAGGATTCAGTCAGAGGCCAAAAGCCTCAGATCTGACAGTGGGTGATACAGGTAGGCCTCACAAAGTGTTTGTAATGGTTGATAACTATCAGGAAGAGCATCAGAGCACAGTTGTGGAGGCTACAAGTGTGTTGCAAGGTATTGGTATTTCTATCATTTTTTACTTGGTGTGTCTGGTTCATTTATTTTCCCTTCTTTAGTGGAGCGATGTGGACTAGTGGCAGCAAAGCAGGATGTTAGGTGGTAGGTTGAATTGGCCTCTGGAGCTAGAGTAGTGGTAGAATTCCTTGTGTATGGTTGTGAATTGAGGATTTTCTCTCTCTTTATCGTGGTGGATCTTCGCATCATACCCCTAGTATCTTATGACATAGTGCTAGGTATGGATTGGTTGGATGCTCACCAAGCAGTGATAGATTGTTGGTGTAAGTCAGTACAATGTTTGGATGATTCTGGCAGAGAGGTAGAGGTAGTTGGCATTCAGAGACCCATCTCCTTGCATATGATTTGTGTTATGCAGTTAAGGAGATGTATACATCAGGGTTGCCAGTTGTTTGCTATGATAGTTAATGATTTGGAGTTAGGGGAGAGTCAAGAGGTGTCCCTCGATGATTATCCTATCCTTAGGGAGTTTTTTAATGTCTCTCCCAGTGAGATTTCAAGGATTCCACCTAAGCGTGACATCAATTTCAAGATAGATCTTGTTCTTGGAGCAGAACTTATTTCTCAATCTTCGTATCGAATGACCACTCAAGAGCTTAAGGAGCTTCGGTTACAGCTTGAGGAGTTGTTGGCTAAGGGGTTCATTCATCCTAGTGTCTCTCTATAGGGAGCATCAGTCATTTTTGTGAAGAAAAAGGATGGGTCCCTTCGGTTGTGTATCGACTATCGACAATTAAATAAGGTGACTGTGAAGAACCAATATCCCTTATCGAGGATTGATGACCTATTTGACCAAATTAAGGGAGCTAAGGTGTTTTTGAAGATTGACCTAAAGTCAAGGTATCATTAGTTACATATCTTTTAGGTAGACATTTATAAGACTACATTTCGCACTTGCTACGGGCACTATGAGTTCATCGTTGTGTCATTTGGGTTGATGAATGCACCATCTGTATTTATGAGCTTAATGAATGGAGTGTTTCGCACCTATCTTGACAAATTTTTAATTATGTTTCTAGATGACATTTTGATTTATATGAGGACTATGGAGGAGCACAAGGAGCATTTGTGGTAGGCATTGTAGTGTCTAAGGGAGAATCAGCTATATGAAAACTTGGAAAAGTGTGAATTCTTTCAAATAGAAGTGAGATATTTGGGGCATGTCATTTCAGGAGAATTTATTGTCGTGGATCCTTCCAAGATCTGAGCCATCATAGATTGGCTCGATCAGGCACTAATGTTTCAGAGGTTTGCAGCTTTATAGGCTTAGTAGGTTACTATCGACATTTTGTGTAGGGTTTTTCGAGGATAGATCACCCTATCACTTCCCTTCAGAGGAAAGGGAAGAAGTTCATTTGGTCAGAACAGTGTCAAGTAGCCTTTCAAAATCTCAAAGAGAGGTTGACTAGTTCACCTATTTTGGCAATTCTTGATCCTACCAGAGATTTTTTGGTGTGTATTGATGCATCTTTGGAGGGTTTAGGAGCAGTGTTGATGCAGGATGGTGGCATGATAGCTTATGAGTCTCGCAAACTCAAGGATCATGAGTTGAACTATCCTACGCATGACCTAGAGTTAGTCATCGTTGTTCGTGCCTTGGTGAGATGGATACATTTTATGTTGGGGCATCAGTTTGAGTTGCATAGTGATCACCGTAGTTTACAGTACATATTCACGTAGCCAAACCTAAATGTTAGGCAAAGGCGGTGGATGGAGTTCCTCTGTGAGTACAATTTTGAGGTGAAGTACATCCAGGGTAAGGAGAATGTTGTGGCAGATGCTCTTAGCCGGCGGAGGCATGAGCTTTTAGCAGTGACTCTTGGAGTATATTTGAGGAATCATATCCCTACAGCGCTTCCTGTAGACAATTGGTATTAGGAGGTGAAGTTAGAAGTTGAGTCAGGCAGAGCCTTAGAGGGTAGATTTTCAGGTTATTCTCTTGATTCAGATGGTCTTTTGTGAAACTTAGGTTGCATTTATGTTCCTCCTTCAGAGGGTCTTCATACCTTAATTATGTCAAAGGCACATCGGGCACCCTACTCAGCTCGTCCCGGTGTCAAGAAGATGCACGCAGACCTCCGTCAATTGTATTTTTGGGCTAGAATGAAGAGGGATATTGCAGATTTTGTTTTGAAGTGTTTAGAATGTCAAAGGGTTAAGGCAGAACATCAGCACCCCACAAGTCTTTTGCAACCACATCTTATTCCAGAATGGAAGTGGGACATCATTTCAATGGACTTTTTAGTTGGCTTACCTGTGTCTTCTCGTCATCATGGTCACCGTTGATAGATTGACTAAGGTGGCACACTTCTCTCCTATTCGGTCTTCATATAATGCTTCTTTAGTGGCCAAGATTTTCATGGAGGATATAGTCAAATTGCATAAGATTCCTCGTAGGATTATCTCTGATAGAGATCCAATGTTCACTTTCGCACTTTGGACATCCTTGTAGCATGTGTTGGGGACTCAATTGAACTTTAGTTCTACTTACCATCTGGAGACAGATGGGTAGACCGAGAGGGTTAATTAGGTTCTTGAGGATATGCTTAGGATGTATTTCATGGATCAACAATCTCACTGGGAGGATTATTTGTACTTAGTGGAGTTTGCATATAACAAATCAGGTTCTTGAGGATATGCTTAGGATGTATGTCATGGATCAACAATCTCATTAGGAGGATTGTCTATACTTAGTGGAGTTTGCATATAACAATGGGTACCATAGTTCTATTGGCATATGCCACCTTTTCAGGAATTGTATGGTCATCCTTGTCAGACCCCATTGATTTGGGATTTTATTGAGGACAAAGTCCTTCTAGGACCAGAGATGCTTCAGGAGATGGAGCAACAGGTGGTTCATATTAGAGAGCATTTGGTGGTAGTGCAGGATAGATAGAAGAAGTATGCAGATGCTCATAGGGTTGATCGTCAATTTTTCGTTGGTGACCGGATATTCTTACGGGTGCAACAGCGAAGGAGTCTAATCCACTATGGAAAAGGCTCTAAGCTTGCACCACGTTTTGTTGGGTCGTTCGAGGTTTTGGAGAGGATCGGTCCTATTGAATACCATCTTGCTTTTCCACCCATTCTATTGTGCATTCATGATGTATTTCATGTTTCTGTTCTCAAGCCGTATTATCCAAATATTTCTCATGTTCTTGACTAGAATGCTTTACAAGTAGAGGACGGGCAGCTGGCTCTGGAGCCGGTGGGAATTTTGCAGCATAGGTGACTCGCCCTCAAGGGTCAAGACATTGAGCAGGTGAGGGTCCAATGGGATCCTAATGATGAGTCTTTAGCAACTTGGGAGGATGCATCCCAGATGCGAGAGTTATACCCTTTCTTATTTGCAAGCTTCCAAGAGTAAGCCTGATTCTAAAGGGGGTGTAGTGCCTCTCATACTATTCTCTATTAGACTGGTAATTGATCTGTTTAGAATCAAATATTATGACACTTTATTTGATGTTGGGCGTACTACTACGATGATATTTTGATGATACTTTGGTGATACTCCTATTACTAGTGTTTTATGCTTATGTTATGACTAGTATATGGAATTATTTGATTATGTTGATTAATCTTATTATGAGCATTATGTGGTTATTTGATCATGATTATTATGCGATTATCTTGTGATTGCTTTGATCTTGTTTGTTAAGTTACTGATTGTTATGAGTTGATGTGGTTACTTGATTGATGTGTTTGGGTGAAAGGGACAATGTCGCATTACTCACTTGTGAGTACCCTACTACGCTGCGATTCCCTTTCATGGTGTGCCTGATTGTATGATTATGTATATGCACTACCATTTTGTGTGTTGCAGGTTGCAGGTACTAGGCATTGACTCCACCTGAATTGGCAGGTCTGAGCATGCCTTAAACCCAATGGAATTGTTGAACGAAGATAGCATTTGGTCCCCTACCCTAGCCAGCATCCTCGAAGAGGATGAGTATCTAGTTCATTACCTCGTCAATGTCATCTGATGTTTGTGGTCAGTTGGTCTTGTTTTCGACCCTGGTTTGGGTTTAGGTAATTGTTGTCGATATTTGGTTTGTTTAATTTAAATTTGTTTAATAAATGTTTTTTATTAAGTGATGTATTAAATAAATTATTAAGTAAAAATATTTTGATAAATAGATATAAATATATTATTAATGATTATGGTTTATAATAAATTTAAAAGTGTAATGTAATATTAAATAAAATAAAATAAAATTGAATTATAATGAAACGTGATAATGGATAAATAGTAAAAACAATTAAAAAGATAGAAAGGATTTTTGTGGAGTACATGCATAACTTCGAACTAATCGACGAAAAGAAACTTGATGTTTTATTGGATATTTTAGAGATTTTTATTTTCAAAAATCAAATAGTCTTCCTTTTGTAAATAATTATCCTTTCAAGAGATTTTCATTATTATGGATTTTTTTTTCGAGAAGAGAAGAAAACTTGGTCTACAAGATAATTTCTTGTGCTGTAGATTTTGTGGGGAATTGGGGGAATTATTGGAAAAATTGATTGAGGAATTTCGAAGAAGTTGTTGCTACAAAAGATTGATCTTGACATTGGATTTTCGTTCCATCCAGCGTTTGATCCAGGTTGGCTTATTTTTTATTTTTTTTGTTTCTCTGTTAAATGCAGTCGAGTTCTTTCTCTTTTGTCTGTTGAAAACGAATGTTGGTTTGCATGATATTGCTTGAAAATGTGGTAATCATCTATTTTATTTCCATAGGGAAATCAATAAAATATGCATTTGTGTGTATATATATATATCCTGCAATCATTGTGTTTTAGAAAGTTTTAAATCTGTTTTGTACATAACATGCGACCTTTGCATTCCTTAAATCGATACCTCTTGCATTTCGGCACATTCCACAACACGTTTATGTTGTACCGGTCATTCCCTTGTTGCGAAATCATATATTATTGAAGTTTGGGTTTATACCAGCCTTTATTACATTTGCTTGAAAGTTCTTAAGCTATTTTTGGCTACCCAACGCAACCCTTATTTTAGAATTCGGCCTTATGCCTGCCATTTGCATTTGTTTGAAAATTGTTCAAGCCTTTGTATAGATTTTCCAATGCGATTTCTTCCTACAGCGACACCCTCTCCTCTATAGAGTCGTTGCTTTTGGTAGCTTACCTACTGCTGATTTTCCAATTTGGGTTGTTTGATATATTTTTCTTTAGCATTCATAAGTATAATTGTCCTGGAATTCGCTAGTTTCATGCCATTCGAAGTTATGGGATTGGATTTTATTGCTAGCACCCTACAGTCGATACAAAATGCATCGACCTCATTCTAAGAACTAATATTGATGCTTAGTGTGGCAATTTTATACTTTAGACTGCATTTTACAATGTTTATCATTCAATGCATATATTTTAGATTGACAGTCACTGCATATTTGTTACGTGGGAGTTGATTTTTATGGTTATAGTTGCTTTAAAAACTGCATGTAGTTTGATTCCATTTTAATGGATTTATCTATGTTGGAATTCAATTTTCACGCTTTACATTTGACAGTCAATGCTTGCATGGCACCTTTATTTCTATTTTACATATTCAATGTTGATCATATTCCAAGGTTATGTTTGATATTCGCCAATCGATGCTATTTAATGTGTTTGTTAAGTGCTTAGTATTTGGCTTGCATAATCTGATGAATATTCATTATTGGGCAGCATTCGAATGAATATATATGTATGTATGTATGTATATATATATGTATGTATGTATGTATGTATGTATGTATATATGTATGTATGTATGTATGTTTGTATATGTAGAATATAGATTTTTCCATAGAATAATTAGTGATATTGAGAATAGCTTTATGTTATAATATATATGTGTGTGTGTGTGTGTGTATGTATAAATGTATATATTATGGTGTTAGAAAAAAAAAATGCCTTATGATTAATTGATTGTGTAGATAGTGAATTAGAAAAATTAAATAAGGAAAAGTTGATTCTATTTATAATTAAATAATTGGAAGATTTGTTAAATGAGGAAATTAGATTGTTTTCTTTGTTAATTATGAACACTAATTTCTCTTATAATTACTTAATAGCCAAATTGTAAATTCCACCATGTATTTCTTGATTACTTTATTGGATTTGGTTGCTTGTATGAAGCTTTGTGTTTGGTTTTGGAAATTTGGGTGATTTTGGTTATTGATAAAAAGTGGAAATCTTTAGTACAAGTGGATAGGGTTGGTTTCTAGAGGCTTAGGAGGGAGTAATTTTTATGTATGGGTTTTATGTTTGTTCACTTTGGAAGTGGTTTGTAATGTTTTGATTTAAGTGCAAGAAGGTCAATGCCTTGCTTTGTGTGTGGGATTCATGTGATTTTGTTATGTCTGCAAGATGTTAAATGCCTTGCTTGTTTGTAGGGTCTACTAGCTGCAAGTATGGGGAGTGGCTCTCAATGGGGGCTGAAACCCAAAGTGGTTGACCAGGATAACCCATTGGGAGTTTCTTAATCCAGTGATAATCTAAATAATGAATTAGGGGGATGGGTATATTTCACATTAATCAAGATAATGGTATGCCTCACTCATGGCTCAAGTGCTTGTTTAGGCTTAAGATGAGATGGGAAGGCCTGGAATGGAAAAATCAATTGCCTTGTCCTCATGAAAGGTATGTTGATTCTGCATGAGTTTGTATGGGGGTTGGGGATCAGTAAAGGCTACTAGGATAACCTAGGATGGGGGTCGGGGCCTAGGAATATCAGCCAGGATAACCCATATCAAGCTATGTGATGACACTCCTCCCTATTTAAGTCTAGCATTCCCTAGTTTTGTGTTTCCCCTTATGTTGTGTGTGTGCCTTTGGAAGCAATTTTTGTGTTGTATGTGATGTTAGTGTTGTTGTAGTGTTGTGTTGGAGCCATATTTAGCCTTTTTTATGCTAGCCTATTGTCTTGTTGATTGTTTTTTTGTAGTGGGACCTTATGTTATCTCCTAGCATAGGGGGTGTACCTTAGGGTTCCACATGGTTGGGAGGTTGGTGCTTTTTCCTCTATTGGGTTTCCTTGCTACTCGTTCATGTGCGTGGAGGTTGTACCTTATGTAGTGGATTCCAGTTCATGTTTTTGTTCGAGAAGACAATCTTTTATGTATATGTATTGGACTTGTATATCAGTTGTACCATTTATTGCAATTTGATGTACTCTTCCCAATTGTATTCAAGGAAGCATTATTGTAACAATGTAATGATGTAACAAATTATGATGTACTCTCATGTAATGGAATTTGTATATTTTTTTTTTAGTTGTTTATAAATGATCTTTAATGTAGTTTAACGGATGACATGTTATGGAATGTATATTGTAGAATCATTTAATGTGGTGGATTAAAATGAACTCTTGATTGTTAGATAATGTTATGGAATTAGGATTAGATTGTACGTTATGTTATATTATGCAGTTCACTGTTATTTCATATATAAAAATAATTGTTCCATTTTGGTGCCATAGTTGTGTTGTCCTCTGGGGTTCCTTGGCAGGGCGTTACACTAGGGATGTCACCTTCGAAGGGGTTTTATACACTCCTAAAATGATGTAATATAAGTCAATTTTGTATCATTATAATGAATCTTTTATATGTATATTCATAGTATAACTATATACTTTGACTTTGTTCAAAGAGAACTATTTTATTATCCCCATGTACTTAGTTTATGTGAGTCTGAGCTCTCAATAGTGAGTAGAAGAGGTTCTATGGGACGTAACCCTCCTAACTTGTCACAAAATAACTCCCACACAATTAAGTATATTTTATACTTGTCACTTAGTGAGGTCGTTTATCTAATTTATTTTTGAGGACTATTATGTCATCTCCATATAACATGAAAGTACATGCATCCATCCTAGATACAAGTACAATTTTAAATTTGTAATCATATAGAGGTACTAGAACTTGGAAAGTGACTCTATTCAAGGGTACGTGTTTGATGCTTGGAGATTAGTATTATATTTATACCTATATTTGAGATTCATGACCAAGGGATTATGTATTTGATAATGTATATGCCAATTATAGTCACTAGCACAAATTACCTCTTCTTTCTTGTCGTGTTATGATTCATGACCTTATTCATGAAGGGTAGGGTCCCACTTATTTGGATAATGTATGGGGAGTTGTCTTGGATTTTTATGTGGTGGAAATCACCATCATGATATTCTATTGCCACTCTTTTGATAGTTCAAATGATCATATCATTATGTACATCTTGGTGTAATGATTAAAAGTATCATTAGCAATGAGAACAATGATTTTGATTATTAATTCATGTTGTATATGTATTTTACTATTTATGATCAAGAGTTGACATTGGATATGTACTATATGTACTTATAGGTTGTTCATCATGTTTACCTTTGTTGATTCCCTCAAGTTTATTTACACTTTTAATTTGACTATGAAAGAAAAACTATCATCAATCATGTTGTTGTTATTCTATATTATTGTACTATTTTGGTGCCTATATTGTTAATTATAATTGATCACAACTTTATGGGAGATAAATTTTATGATATATGCAAGACAAATGCATTCCCTAGAAGAAATCACTAAAAAAGGGGAAATATATTACTTTCTAATTATGTAGTAGCAAATGAATTAATAAGAAGATGAATTTGTTATTTTATCATCACCATTATGTATTGACACATGCATGCATATTAACATTTATATTTACACAATAACCTTAAGTATCATGGTAGGTAGTAGGAATAATATTAACTTACCTTACAAAACTTAAACCTAAAAACTAAATTCACAATTAGTTTGAAAAATGGCAAAAGTAAATGAGTTCTAATCCTAGTTTTGCAATCCTAGAAAGTGTGTTGTGACATGGAATAAGAAGCAAGATGCCAAAATTGTTAACTTAGTAGAAAATATCATATATTTTTTAAACTACTCTTTGAATGGACTCAAGCATTTTCATTGGCCTTTGTTGTCCTCATTTGAGGCCCATTTAAATGTCTGATCATACCCACTAACTTGTCAATATTAATCTTCATGTCAAAAAATTTTAATGAGTGCCATTTGCACATAGCCCCATACTATTATCAATCAAACAAGGAAAAGAAAAAATAAGAAATAAAATTTACTTACATAGAACATACTCTAAGCATAGTTCTTCTCTATGTTGAATTTACATAAGTTTTGTTAAAATTTGTCAATAGTGTATTCTTTGTTTACTGAACAATAGCTTTTTGTCACACGTCATTATAAAGTTAGTAATATTTTCTTTGAGATAGTGAGAAATTAGAGAAATTATTATTGATTTTACATCTAGATTACATTTGACTATAACATGTATTCAATATCATGATTTATTTATTGACCAAAGTTGATACCTTGATAAATATTGTTATAAAAATTTAAGATTTTTTAAAATTTACTCATGAAGGCACATGTGAATAATTAGTGTTCTCTCTCACTCCATTAAAACACACATATGGAGTGAGTTTGTTTAAAAGCCCCCTTTGACATTTTATGGGTATTTAAAACTAAATTTACAAGGTACTAACTTGGAATCAACCCTGATTATGTTAATTCAAAAAGGAGTTTTACATTAGACAAATAGGCATCATAATTGGTGGGGTCATTTAAACTACTATATAAGATCCACTATATGCTTAGAACATGCATTTTTTTAGTTAATTACATTTTTTTAAAATTCTATTATCAATTTCTATCAACTTTTTTTTGCTACTTAGAGAATTGTAACCACCATAGATACAGATACTTATAGTTAAAAATGAACCCCCAAACAATTTATTTTACTCGTTTGTTCTTAATCTCAGGGAGGAGGTGACCATTTATATTGAGGAGCTCCCAAAAGTAGTTGAGATTGTTATATATAATATTTTTCCATAAAATATTATATAAATTAATAACTACTTATTAATAGTTACAATATATTACATATCTCTTTTTTAAATTGATGTATTTAAAATATTTATACTAGTAATTAATTAATGTTAGATATTTATTTATAAATAAAATAAAATAATCTAAATAAATAAATTTAATTGAATAACTTTAATTTTTGGGTAGGTGAATAGTGGTAACGTGGATTGTGCCTTCTATATTAAAATAAAAAATAATATTGTCTAGGGAACCATTTCATGCATATCTTGATGGATTGATAGCTAAAAAATACCCCCAAACATTAAGAAAGCTATATCATACTACAAGCTATCTACATGTGGGCTTATATATACAATGGCTAACTAGAACAAAGACAAGGAACCATAAATGTAGATGTATGTTAGAATGCTAACTTAAATGTAGATGTATTAATCTCATTTATTGTTAGAAACATCATTGTCTAGCACAAACATCCAATCATTTATTTCTATATCCTAGACCCTTGTTACTTGCTTTAGAAATTTTGTTGCCTTTGAAGCCTTCTTCATTGTCCTAGGGCCACCAAAGGAATATATGGTCAGTGGGGTTGGGATCGACCATACCTAGGACCCCACCAACCTAGAGGCCACCAACCCCACCGACCAAAGACCCCAACCCCACCAACCATACCCACCCAGGATGACAAAAGGATGTCACAATCCCAAAATATTTCCATATTGAAGTGCTAATGTGCCTTCAATTGGTGGAAGCTTGCTCTAATGATTGCTTCTTATAAAGTTGATTTGAAACCACCCACCAAGTGTTTTTTGATCAAATTGGTTGTGATCAACCTATTCACATCTTTATTCTCCTCTACATCCAATAGAACACCCAAAATAATAATGTTATATTTGAATCTACCTTATAATAGTGATCTATCAACAAGAATTCTTCCCACAAGAGCCAACGAATTGCATAAAGGATGAATCTTGCTTTTATTTTGAAAATTTTATTTATTGCAAGTATGTTGTTGGTGTTGTCATTGATGTCAATAGTTGTTGATTTTTCCATAAGAATGTTTTATGGTGCTATCATTAGTTTTTCCATTGATCTCTTTATGAATAAGAGTTACAATTGCAGTAAGTTCACTTGGTTTCCAAGTGCTTTTGAGAAAAAATGAATAAAAGAGATTACAGTGTGACAGAGAGGTATTCTATATTCTGCTATATATCTCTTCAGTCTTGAAGTTATGCTTGTGTGGTTTGGATATGTTTATCAGAGGTTCTCAAAGGTGTTATACCCAAATTTTAAAGTTTTGGATTGTACAACAGCGACAGTTGTGTTCACTAGTTTATTTGTCTGTGTAGAAAGTTGTCTGGGAGAAATGAGATTGCTCTGCATTTCTCTGCATTGAGGTTTCTTATCTTATGGATTTAGGGACATGCTTATAATGTCAGTATATAATATCCCTTAAGGTTTTAGGTGTTGAGGTGTTTCATGAATTTGGTTAGTGAGTTGGATGTTTGTGCCAATGTGTCTGGTTATATTGAATGATGGTGTTCTCAGTTTCAAGTGGTTGTGACAGAGTTGTAGAATATTTTGATGATGTTGGAATATTCAAAGATATTGTATAGATATTGAGGAGTATTTTTATGTCGTCCATGAAATTGTCTTCAGACCTGGTTAAGCATGAACTTTATTGTTAAGGATGTTAATACTTGTTTGGTCGATCTAGCGTGTTAGCGCTAATTATGAAAGTGGTGTGTTGTTTTTGGAAGTTTTTCAAAGTGTGTTGGTGTAGATTTGGGTCCTAGTTAACCCATGGTGTGGTTGTCCTTCACTTCTTTCCACTGTGGAAGTGTTTGGTGTCGACCTATTTTGTAATTGCACATTTGAGGTGCATAACTGACCTTGGAGAATGTTTTCAAGCATGCGGGTGGTATATAAGAAAGGTAAATCATGGGAAATGTGTGTAGATATGTAGAAGGTGTGTGAAAGATGTGAATTTGATTAAGTGTGGTGATACGAGTGCGATTTTAATCCTATGACTCTGAAGCAATGAGAAAAAGGGTCTACATTTGTAATGTACCTGAAGTTACTAAAGGTAGTGAGCTGGAGGTTGCAGATGGTTCAAAGTTGTGGTAGATCTTCCTATTTCTCTAAGATGGATTTCTCTTTGTAACAGTTCCTTTCTATCTTCTTTCTAATCTGATAGTGAGCCATTGGCAGTGAGCCTTTCTTTC
Source organism: Sequoia sempervirens (assembly GCA_007258455.2). Lineage (NCBI taxonomy): Eukaryota > Viridiplantae > Streptophyta > Pinopsida > Cupressales > Cupressaceae > Sequoia > Sequoia sempervirens. Next base: position 287,980,526 of record VDFB02270651.1, on the reverse strand, counting down.
TTTTGGGTAGTGAGCCTATTGTATTCAGTGTTGCTATTACTTTTTATTGTGAGCTAATCCTCACCATGGTTTTTCCCTTCTTGGTTTTTCCACGTAAATATGGTGTTCTATTGTGCATGGTGTATTGATGTGTTATTATTTCACTTGTTTACTTTCATGCTAGATTTGATTAAGGGTATAAGGGATAATAAAGATCTGAATGTTAATGAGGGTTTTGATGTTTTAATGTACAATTGATTCACCCCCCCTCTTAGTTGTCATGTGCATCTAATAATTGGTATCAAAGCAAGTTTCCTTAGAAGAAGCTCAACCACTTGAGGTAGATCTAGATGGCGCATAGGAAAGAGGCTCCCTTGTTTGATGGGATGAATTATGCATTTTGGAAATCCAGGATGGAAGGTTTTCTTGTTTCCCTAGGGTTTAGAGTTTGGAACCTACTAATGGTCTGACAACTGATAATGAGATCAAGGCATATGAGAACAATGGAAAAGCAAAGAATGCTCTTTTGAGTGGTCTTGTTGATTTAGAACTTGCGAAGGTTATGAGCTACAAATCTAGTAAAGAAATCTAGAAGAAGCTGGAAATTATCTATGAAGGAGATGATAAGCTCAAGCAAGCAAAGATGTAGAATTTGAAGACTAAATTTGAAACCTTGAGAATTTCAAAAGATGGAGATATTACAAGATGTTGCATGCATAGAGTGGATGAGGTTGTCAATTCTATCAATGGCCTTGGTGGAAAACTAGAAGAAGATGAGGCGATAAAGAAGGTATTAGAAAATCTTCCTAAATCTTATAATTCTAAATTTTCTACTATTAAGGAAGCTCGGGATTTAGATCATTATTCTAGAGATCAGTTGTTTGGTTCTTTAACTACTTTTGAATTAAGAGAGTTTGGTCAAATGATTCAAAAAAGAGACTTCTTTTAAAGCTAGCAAAACAAAGAAGGATGATGGATCAGATCGGGATGATCTTGATGAAATAGAAGCAAATTTTGTAAGAAGGTTAAAAAAGGGCATTGGAAAATACAAAGGTAATTTACCTTTCAAATGTTTTAACTATGGAAAGATAGGTAATTATGCTTCAAGATGTCCAACCAAAGTTTCAAATGACAAATATAAGGATAACAAAGGTAAATCTATCAAGAGAAGTTATTATGTTAAAAAAGATGCTAGAATGTCTAATGATGTTCATCTGACTACCCGGATGATGAAAATGATGAATGCTTGTTCATGGATCTGAATATTGGAAATAATTCCTGACTCTAAAATATGTATGAAGGAAATTGCTTTGGAAATAGGTCACAACATCAAAGGGACTATAGTGACTGCTTTTCATGCTAGAGAGGAGAAAAATCACTGGATAATTGATAATGGATGCTCAAATCATATGACAAGTGAAAATATTAAGTTTGTTAAACTTGAGAAGTTTGAAGGTGGTCTTGTTAAGTTTGGTGATGATACATCTACTAAGATATGTGGAAAAGGTTCAATTAGTTTTGATGGAAAGCATAATACAGATGATGTTCTTTTGTTGAGAGTCTTTGGCATAATCTTTTGAGTGTAGGAAAAATATGTATCAAAGGATAGAATCTTGTATTTCAGGATGGTGGTTGTGAAATAAAAAAAGGAAGATTCAAAACTTTGGTTATTGTAGGAACAAGGACATATGGGAATGTTTATCAGCTCAAAGGTGCTAATGGTAAGTCATTTATGACTCAAATCAATGAAATTTGGCTATGGCATAGGAGACTGTGTCACATCAATTTTGATAGCCTAGTGAGGATCATCTCTACTCAAGTTGTGAGAGATCTGCCAAGAATTACAAAGCCTATCAATGCAGTTTGCAAGGAATGTCAAGTTGGGAAGAAAACAAGAAAGAGGTTTGATATCAAAGAATATTCTACTATAGGATCTCTAGAGTTAGTGTATACAAACATATGTGGACCTAAAAGAATAAGAAGCTTTCAAGGTGACAAGTATTTCATTTTGTTAACTGATGATTACTCTAGAATGACTGGGGTAACTTTTCTCAAAGAAAAATCATAAGCTCTAGACAAGTTTAAAGAATTTAAGGATATGGTTGAGAATGAAATGGATATGAAAACCAACTGATTAAGGTCTGATAGAGGTGGAGAGTTCACCTCTAATGATTTTAATTTTTTTTGTGAAGATCATGGATAAAGAGGCATTTTTCAGCTCCTAGAACTCCTTAGCAGAATGGAGTTATGGAAAGAAAGAATAGGATAGTATAGGAAGTAGCAAGGAAAATGATGAAGGGAGAAAATCTACCAGATTTCTATTGGAGAGAAGCTATTCACACTATAGTATACATACTCACTAGAGTGCAAGCAAGAGTAAATAGTTCAAAGACTCCCTATGAACTATGGAATGGAAGAACTCCTACTATCAAATATTTCAGAGTGTTTGGAAGTAAATTTTATATCAAGAGATATGAAGAAAACTTGGGAAATTTTGATGAAAGGTCAAATGAAGGAATATTCCTTAGATATTTTACAAGAAGCAAGGCTTACCGGTGCTACAACGAGAGGCTGAAGAAGATAGTTGAAAGTGCAAGTGTCAAAGTGGATGAAGAACCACATAAAATCTCAGCATTGATAGAAGGATATGAATCTAATGAGTCCTCTTGTAGAGAAGAAGAAAAAGAAGAGAAGGGAAAGGAGATGCAGGTTGAAGAGGAAAATGCTCTAAAAATAATTCCTAAGACTCCTAAGTATGTGAAAAGAATCATTCTGAAGATCATATCATTGATGATAAGAGTAGAGGTGTGTTGACAAGAAGAAAAACTCTTGTGACATAAGAACAGGTAATTTTTTGTCTACTTTCCAAAAAAGAACCTAAGATAGTGATTGAGGCATGTAAGGATGAGAATTAGACCAAAGTTATTGAAGAAGAATTGATGTAGATTGAGAAGAATCAGACTTAGGAATTAGTCCCAAGACCAGCAAACAAGAATGTAATAGAAACTAAATGGGTATTTCAAAACAAGTTGAATGAGAATGGAGAAGTTGTCAAAAATAAGGCTAGACTTGTGTGTAAAGGCTACTCACAAGTGGAAGGAATAGAGTTTGAGGATACATTTGCTCTGGTGGCAAGAATGGGGGCTATTAGGATGTTTTTGGCCTTTGAAACACATAAGGACTTCAAGGTTTATCAGATGGATGTGAAGTCTACATACTTGAATGGTGAGTTGGAAGAAGAGGTATGCAAGATTGAACAACCAGACGACTTTTAGTTATCAGATAATACTAATATGGTTTGCAGATTGAAGAATGCATTGTATGGACTCAAGCAAGCTCCCAAAGCTTGGTATGCAAGATTGGATAGGTACTTGTTATAGAAAGGATTCAATAAAGGTACCACAAATAGCAATCTTTACTTTAAGGTTGAGAAGAATCATATCTTGATTGTAGTTGTGTATATTGATGATATAATATTTGGAGGAAATGAGGCAATTTGCAAGAAGTTTGCAAAAGAGATGCAAAATGAATTTGAGATATTAATGTTTGGGGAGATGAATTACTTCCTTGGGCTACAAATCAATTAGACAAAAAAAGAAATATTCATTTTATAGTCAAAATGTGTCAAGGAAATGTTGAAGAAGTTTGGAATGGAAGACTCTAAACCAGTATATACTCCTATGGTTACTAGTTGCAAATTGAGCAAGAATGATGAATCTCCTAAGACTAATCAGAGTAAGTACAGATCAATAATCGATGAACTGCTATATCTAGTTGCTACTAGAACATATATCATGCATGCAATTTTTCTTGTGGCTAGATTTCAAGAAGATCCTAGAGAATCACATGTGGCAATATTAAAGAGGATATTTAGATATTTGCAGGGCACTCTGGACTATTGTCTATGGTATCCAAAGGATACTAATTTCTCTTTAAGTGCCTATATAGATGTAGATTGGGCAAGTTGTATGGATAACAAAAGAAGTACAAGTTGAAGTGCTTTTCTTTCTTGGAAGCAAGTTGGTTTCTTGGCTAAGAAAAAAATAGGATTCAGTATCTTTATCTACTACAGAGGTGGAGTATATTGCTATAGCATCTTGTTGCACACATGTGTTGTGGATGAAGTAGACATTGAAGTATATCAAAATATCATATAATGAACCTATTTCTATCTTGTCTGATAATACAAGTGCTATCAATATACCAAAGAATTTGGTAATGCATTCAAGGACAAAGCATATCCCAATCCGGTATCACTTTCAAAGAGAAAAGATTACAGAAAATGAGGTGAAGCTAAAGTATGTGCCTACAATTGATCAAGTTACAAATATTTTCACAAAGGCTCTTCCTAAAGACACTTTTGAGTATCTTTGATAGAACTCAGAGGTTATTGCCCCTCCTTCTTTCAATTAGATGCATAAGTGTGTGCATCTCTCTGAGAATCATTTTAAGATACATTCTTGGTCTTGGACTAATGTTGAAGGCTACGTCTTATGGGGAGTGGGTAGTAGTATTGTTGGTTGGTAAAATCAGATGGAGCATATTTTGTGCCCCTAAGGGGGAGTGTGCATAAAAGTAAGTGTAGTTTATTTATGGTGTTGCAGATGTCAAAAGGGAAAAATAGAAAAGAAAAATACCACATAGATGTTATGTGAAAGGTGTAGGCAATTTCCCTTTGAATGTTGTCAAAGGGGGAGAGAAAGAAATTTCAATACAAGAAAGAGAGTTGGATGATCTTACGGCCCTTTACCATTGATTTCAAAGGGGGAAGAGTTGGTTGAAAAACCATAGTGTAGAAGTGTAACATACCCCAAATTTATCCAACAAAATTTACCTAATTTTTTAACTTAGAAAAGTAAATAACACAAAAGATCAAGATCATGTTCATAATTTTTTTCCTTTCATTGTCATAAAATCACTTTGTACATATCATTACATGAATATAGTAATCATTACATAATTTCCAAAAATTGAAATATATCTTTCAATTACACTTTCCAAAATGATTCAATATCATAAACATGTATAATTATCATATATTTCAATAGTTCAATGGTTCAATGTCAAGGTGTCCACCTATGAATCTTCACTTCCTCTATTTCACAAGACTCGATAGTCGACTACAAGAGGGAGAGCATCACCCAAGTGATTTTCCTCCATCCATGGAATTAAGCGGTCCCCTGCACATATTCCTAATTGGTAAGATGGCCCTCCCTTCAATGAAGAGATTGGTAGATAATCCATAATAACACACATCTAAGTATCTAGTGTTGTGTGTCCTACAAATCTAGTACAACCATACACTAGATACCTTCCAACAATCATGACTCTACTGACTAGAATGTAGTCTTGGACCATAGTGAATTGACTAAGTGTAAGCAGTGGCTTTTACAACTTTGGCCAGAGATTTTATAAACATAATAATTCCACTTCCTATGATCGGAATCGTATGTTCACCCACCCTTACTCAACTTGGAAACTATATTGACCATTGATTCTCATGGTGTACAATCACAAACAAAGCTTAACACAAAAGTGATAACACTCCCATAATGACATCATAGACCTTAAAGGCTTGTCATAAATACTGGATTACCCCATTACATACTTGTAATGTCTAGGTTTTGGCATTTTCCTTAATCAAGTATATGCTTGTAAAACCTAGGGCACAACTTACCCTTTCCACATAAAGTAAATAACCTTTCAAGAACATGAGTTCTCTATCCAAAAAAATCTAATCACCACATAAATATTGCTAACATAATATCACCCATCCTATTTTCCCATTATGACTCTAATATTAATTATTGAAACAACAAGATCACTCAAGAGATATTTACATGATTATCTAATAATGTACTTATAATTAATTCATTAATAACTTCATTTTCCAAATATATATATTTATGATAAACTCATATCACATTCTATATAAATTCCCTAACTCAACCAATGAAAACTCAAGCAATTCATTTCTACCTTGCATACAATAATAACACAACATTATATAATTAGCACACAATTTAATTCCAAAATACAAGAGATTAATAAAGGTAGAATATCAAGCATGCCTGGACAATAACGCTTCCAACGAATAAAACTCTTGCAACTTCTTCCAAATGACTCTACTTACAACTTCCTATTTTCTCAGCTTCACAAATCAGCTTCGGCTCACTCTAAAAATTCACATAAACTTAGTAAGAAAATTCTCTCAACTCACTCAACAAACTGCTCTCTAGTTTCTTAGGTTTTTTTTGTTGTCAGCATTTTGGATTTTTGGGTTGCGGGTTTTAATTGCTTAGTCTTTCTTGCAGCTTGTCGTCGTTGTAAAGGGTTTTAGGGCCCCTTCAAAACTTGCTTTTCCTTATAAAAAACAAACTTCTCTCTAACTCTCAAAATGAACTCTATATTTGCACTCACAACAACTCAACACAGCATAATAATCTTAGCAAAATGATGGACGACTAAACAATGAAATGCTACTCTCAATTTATATGCAATAATGAGAAAACTAATGCTATAGAACAACTAACATTTTTGCCACCTTTCTCTATTATTGTCACCTCTTAAAATAGAAAGCGTGAACTCAAATAAGACTCTTAATCTTTGCAAGTCGAATGGAAAACTAGGCGCATCTTTCTCTCATTGTTGGTAGCAAAGAAATGCATAAAATCGACACAAATAACTCTTAGCATACTCAATTTATACCTCTATTGTTGAGTCGACTTAAATCAACTTACTTATGCTATTTTACTAAGTTAAATATTTTGGAAAAATATGACAACGAATTGGGCAATGGTTTCCTATTTCACTTTTCCTTTTTGTTGTAGCTTTTAAGCTCTTATTACTTGCATTTGATATGCCTCATCATGGGCAATTTGGGTGATACTTTTAACAACAAACAAATAATATTAGCACATATTCTTTTGAGTTATATAATAACTCTTATTCCATGCGCCTTCCTTTCGCCATCTTTGGTTATTATATCGGCCCCCATAAGTGACCTTTAATATGTATTACTTTCAATGTTTTTTACTACGCACATTTCCTAAAACATGCAATAGCCATATTATATATATATTATTATACATCTTCCACTATTATTATTATTATTACTATATATATATATACCAATTACAATATGCTTAATATAAATACTCATTAATATATATTATATATACGTACATATATATTACCATTAATATATATATATATATTATTATTGTAGACATGTAAAAATGACCTAACACATATCACACATCCTCAATGACATTTTTCATTATTGACATCATTATCACTAATTATATCATTACATTTGACATCATTTATGTCAAAAACCCTATTTTCCTCTATTTAATTGAATAATCTTTAATTATTTAATTAATTCACTATATTATCATTAATCTAACTTTATTCCTCCTGATTAATTAAATAATATCAATTATTTAATTATGTCGTGCTAATATACCCTATTCGTCTAAATCAATTAAATTATTATCATTAATAATTTAAATCACATCACTTTCCCCTCTCTAAACTTGAATAATTAAATTAATTATTCAACATCATTCAACATAGTCAACAAACAAATAAAACTTTATTTGTTAAAGTTAAACATAACTTGCACGTTCATATCCTAATATTAATTAATTATCCTCACCCTCCTCTTTTGATTGAGCAAATCACGATCACTGATTTGTCACTCTAATTGATTAAATAACTCATCTATTCTCTAATCCCATTGATTTCTTCAATCCCACCAACCAATCCCACTAATTTCTTCAATCCCAGTAACCAGTCAAATTGGTTTTCCCAATCCCACCAATTATTCCAATCTAAAACCACTAATTCTTCCAATCTATTTCCTCTCAACGGTTTTGAACTATTGATCAAGATCTTTTACTATGAAATCTTGATTGTTCATCTTGAAATGTGAAATTTATAAAACACTCTTCTACCCTCTCACAAATCATCTAGAAATTTAATAGTAAAGTTTTGAGCACTTGATTCTTGAGCATATTGAGAATTGTTACCCTCTTTTTCTAGATCACCATTGTCAATGCCCTTTGAAGCTTTTGCAACAACAACAATGGAGGCTTCATATTGAATCGAGTAATCTAACATCCAAATGTCAATACAAACACAACTCCAACATGGGATGGTATAGCTTTTAATGTTTTTAATTCAATTTATGTTATCTTAGGATTACATTGTTAATTGATTTTGTTATTTTAGAACTTCATTTCATGAGTATGGTTGGAATCTAATCTTGTTTTGAATTAAGTTTGTTTAATTCATTTCTTGCTTTTCATATGCTTTATTCCCCCCTTACGACACTTGGCATGCCCAGTGGGACCTAGGTCCTTAACTTTAACATTTTCCTTGAGTTTGATAAGGAGTTGCAAGTTTTTGGTCGTGTACACCTTTCCGAAGAATCACTTTTGCTAAAACTAGAACATTTTTCGCTCCAAACCTGAATGCTTTTTTTTCTTTTGTTTTGTCACTATTAACCTAAACATGGGCAGTATTGACCTAAACTAGGTCTCTATTGACCTAAACTAGATCGCTATTGACATTTTTTTTTGCAAGTTTTTGTTTGAACTAACATTTACAGGGGTACTATTGACCTAAACTTGTTCGCTATTGTAGGGAAAAGGGTTGTTTTTTATGTATTTTTTGAATTTTTCAAAATTTTACAAAACTTCTTTGATTTCACAAGATCACCTAACCCTAACATTTGACTGTTTGGTGTGTTTGGGAAGTTTATAACCTTGTTGGTGTAGCCCTGTAGGAGTATGGCACGTATTTTCATGAGAACAAGTAATGGTTTGATTGTAGGCTTGGAAAACGGTCCAAGGCCATTTTAGTTTTAAAAATATTTCTTCATTAAGACACATTTCAATTGGTGTTTTAAAACTGAACCCACAATTCTCATATTTCACTTTGGTGCTTAAAAACTAAACCCACAACTCTCATATTTTGCTTTGGTGCTTAAGAATTGAACAAGGAAAACTATCACATTTAATTTTGTGTTTTTAAAATTGAACAAGGCAACTCACACATTTCATTTGGTGTTATTAAAACTAAACAAGGAAAATCTCACATTTCAAGCTTGATGCTTCTAAAAAATGAATGTTTTCATTTTGACCAACGCCTTTTATTTTGTTGACAATCAAACCCATTTCATTTTTGTTGACCATATTAAGATGGGCAAGCCAATTAGAAACACCCAAATTTGGTGCTTAAAATTGAACAAATCCATTTTGATTTGCACATTGCTATATTTTTCCTGAAGTATCAAACGCTTTGAATTTGGTGCATGTAAAAAATGAATTGATATCTTCATACATTTCAAATTTTGGGACTCAAAAAGAAACTGTGATGAATTGTATACCATGTTCATCGTGCTTGGAAAACCAAGTGTGTATCCTCTCCCCTCGCATCTTTTGACGATCTTGGGTGATGAAAAGCGCTTTGGGTTTCACATTTGTTTATTTTTCAACATCACCTTTATAATGGCCCTGCCTTGAGATACATCCCACACTGGAGAACTCAAGGTGACTCAAAGTGGTATTTCCCTTAGACCACTATATAAATCGATCAAGGCTAAACACCGAGATCTAATAGGTGATTACTTGGTCAACAATTCCATTTAGAATAGGGAGGTACCTTCAGGTATATAGAGCCCCTAGTAGGAGTGGTTAAAGCCTTTAGTGGCTTGTTGGACAATAGTCAGGCGCTGTGTTCACTGAGCAATGACTAAGAAATATAAATTATAAAGCCACCCTTTGATTAAGATATTCTACTTGGCAACATGGTTTAGTGCAAGAGATGTGCATCGTACTTTGAATACCTTTACTCACCATATGAACTCCCTTGAATTGAGATAGAAATCTTCAGCTTGTATAGGTTACTTGTAGCTTTCTATTGATAAATTTATGAGGAGAGGGTGATTGGGTCATCCTTCGATTCCTCGAGGTCACTATCTGTCCATTCTCGAAAGGCTTAAGTGTATACACTCGGAAGAGTTTCCCTACCTTTTTTTGAAGGAGCTTCCAAGTTGTAGGCCTAAAATTTCATCATTGGCCAATTTGACCTTAGGGATAATATTGCTTGATATGGTTTGATGTTATTACCAATTTAAACATGAGCTGATTTTTGATCCCTATCATCAAAATATTGCAGTTAGTTTTGTGTACTTTGATTGATGTGTTTTATCACTTTCCATGACTTAGACAAATCATTCTCAAAACAATCAAATTCACCAAACATCTCAAAATTATAAAATTTTCCAAAATATTGTTAAACAAAAACTAGATATTGTAGACATCAAAAATATAATGATTGACATCGTGCATTCGATCCTGACTTACTAACATCGTTTCTCCCTGAATCATCCCTCGGTCTAACCATTTAATCAAATTCCTCTATCTAATTAAATTCATCATTAATCCTCTCTTGATTAAATAAATCACTTTATCTGAATCAAGTCATCTCTCTTGTTAATTAAATCAATCTATCTGATCTAATTATCCCTATTTAATTAAATAATCAATTTATTTGATTAAATCTCTAAAGTTTGTCCATTAAATTAAATAAATCAAAACCTTATTTGATTTAATCTAACACCATCCCTTTTAATTAAATAAATCAAAATCTTTATTTAATTAGCCTCTTATCATATTCCTCTCTTATTTGATTTAAATAAATCCATAAATCTAAGTCAAATAAGTCATCATCATCTAATCTCTGTTAAATTAATTAACCCGATTAATTTAACCTCATCTCATGTCACATCCTCTAGATAATGCAAGTTGCACATGAAAATAGATTTAATTCATTTATTAAATCTCTATTTTCCTCACAAGGCATCTTTTGGAATATTTTCTCAATTTGAATTCAAAAATTCCAAGTCAACATGTACATCCAACAAGGCATTTAAAACCTCTTACATGTCCTTTGCCTTGATCCAAGTGGCATTTATTGCATTTTCCCTTCCCTCTTGCATGTCATTTCAACAAATTTGAATTTCAAATATTGGCATTTATTGACACAAACCCCAAATCTTGCACATCCATCATCCATTCATAACTTGACAAGTGGCACCATATCATTGGATGAATGTTAGTCCCACATTGCTCAAATTTGGACATTCATCCATCTTGAAATCCTATAAATAAAGAGCTCATATCTGGTAGGGTTAGAGATGGCAGATCTAACAATTAAATGCAGATTTAATAAACAAAAACAGAGAAACTAAAACATTCACAGAATAAATTATAACACAGAGATTTAACGTGGTTCACCCAATTCTGGGCTACATCCACCAAACCGCAGCCATCCAACACTTTTATTATCCAGTGTAAAACCTATTACAATCTTGCGAATAATCGTTTTCATCATACTGAATACCCATCCAACCCCTTTTACCAAGCTTAAGCTTCCGGTTTCGGGTTCTACAAAATTGGATTTTCCTTTTCCTTTTTGGGTGATCACGCGAAAAAGTGGAAGAACTTGAGGGGCCCCCGAACCCCCGCTCGGGGGCTGCCGCCCCCAAACCCCCGCCCGGGGCCCAGCCCGGCCCCGAACCCCGACAAGGACGGGGGGCTAGGGTGTACAGTATACCATGGGCTATACAGTATAGCATGATCAGTCGCCACATACCAACAATCTCCCACTTGGAGACTGATCAAGCTCCACACCACCACAATATCCTCATTTTATCATCCACAATCCAAGCAAAGTTACCATGCTCAAATATCTCTTGAATTCCATCCATTATCATTGAGTCATAGCTAGGTTTTTGTAGATTTTTGGCTTGGAGTCTCATCTTTTCATCAAAGTGGATCAACATCATCTTCAACATTTGAAGCTTGCATCATAGGAATTGGGAAAGGGCCAATTTTCACATCAAATTGGCACCAATTCCCCCATGGGATCATGAGTTTGCATATTTAAATTAGGATTCAATTTAGTTTTGTCATTTATGTTGTGTTCATCACTATTTTCATTCCTAGTTTGAGGTTGTAAATGGATTTCATGGGGAATCCTTGTTTTGGCTTGCAATATCTAACTTGAGGTGTTTATTCTCCTTTTTTGTAGGTACCAAGGTTGGGGTTCGCACAGAAACAAATTGAGCAGAGTCACTATTGCAGATGTTTCTACTACTATTGACCTAAAAATTGTTTGCTATTGCTCAAAACGGTCGCTTTTTTTGTCTCTTTTTATGATAGTCACTAACAAAAGAAGGTCACTTTTGAAAAACAAAAGCACTTTTGACCCACACAAAGTCGTTATTGCAAAATTTTCCACTATTGATCTAAACATTACCGTTGTTGACCTAAATATTGCTCGTTATTGCTTAGAATTGTCGCTATTTGTTATCTCTGGTTTTTGACAAGCACTGTCAAAATAGAGTCACTTTTGCTAAACTTGGTTGTTGTTGTTAGAAATACCAAACGTTATTGACCTAAAATATTATCTCTATTGTCCTATTTTTTGGTGTAAAACAAACATTATTCCAAAAATTAGTTAACTTTTTAATCTTTTGGAAACAAAACAATTAGAATTGCAAACACCTCATATCTACATATTTCCATATCCATTTGCAAAATCAAACACATCAACCTAGTTTTTAGGATTCAAATCAAACACAACTTGGATTATTCCTTTGCTCTCAATTTCTAAGATATTAACATTTGCTTGCAACCTCAAGGCTAGTTCAAGTAGATCTTCAACATATCCTCTAGAAAAATAGAGTAAAAAATCAGTCTAAGTTTTATACACTTTGAGTCACAAAATTATCATCATCTCCAAAACATCCACCAAACATCACTCATACTTTAAGGTCTTGAGTATCAAAATCCATTGCACACATCAACACCTTTTTTCCAAAAAGTTTCTTTTACATCATCTTTATTCATCATCTTTAAAACATAAAATCCCAAAAACAAAACACCATTTCATTCCATAGTGATCACTAAAATTACCAAGATCTTGGAACTTGTTTATGAAAACCACGATATCTCAACATAAGAAACAGATGGAACCCAACAAAGGTAGTTCAAGTGCACCTATGACAAACACCACCAATGAGTACAACCAACAATGGGGTTACAAACCAAGTGACCTTACAACTCCTCAAAGAGAACTCACATTTAAGGCAACACCAAACCAACCACCAAGCGATGAGGAAGTACTCCTTAGACACAAAAATATGATGGATAGTCAAAATCAACTTTCAAATCTCAATGACGTGATCATAGAAGAATATGACAGTGATGATAAACTATTATAATATTCCCAAGATCCCAAGATGTAAAAGCTTATGGACAAGATGCTTGGGAAGAATGCAAACTCATATTTCCTCACATTATCACAAAGTGGTGCATAACTACCCATTGACTTCAACGTGGACATCCTAAAAGATCCAAATCTTATTCCACTAGGAGATCAAACGATGGTTAAACAAATTCCAAAACCAACCACGAATCCAAACATACCACCATTGTTTTCACAAAACAATGATCAAACACAACCCGTGGATAACCCATTGTTTAGACCACCATCCCAAATTGAACAAGCATTTTTGGCACAATAGTATCAAGGAAATGCACTCCAAAACATGCCACAACATAACACTATGCAAAACATGGGAAACCTTCCAATAGACCAACAAGGTAGAAACCCATCACAAGGGAAATACATGCCACAACACACATCATAAATTGACCCTTCCAACAACTTACAATATCAACAAGGAAAATTATCACAAAATCCCCAACAAGGTGTACCAAAAATGAACTATCAAAGTACCCTTCAATAAAATCCTCATCAACAAGGTGTACCACAAACAAACTATCAAGGTACCCTTCAACAAAATCCTCATCAACAAGGTGTACCACAAATGAACTATCAAGGTACCCTTCAACAAAATCAACCACAACAAGGTGTGCCACAAATGAACTATCAAGGCACCCTTCAAAAAGTTCATCCACACTAAGGTGTACCATCAACTAACTACCAAGGTACCCTTCAACAAAATCCCCATCAACAAACTACCAAGGTACCCTTCAACGCAATCAACAAGGTGTTCCATCAACTAACTATCAAAGTAACCTTCAACAAATTCGACCACAACAAGGTGTACCATCAACAAAATACCAAGGTTCCCTTCCACAAAATTCACAACAACAAGGTGTACCATCAATGCTATACCAAGGTAACCTTCCACAACATTTACAAAAATAAGGTGTACCACTAATGCAATACCAAGGTACCCTTCAACAACATTCACAACAACACAACATTTACAACAACAAGGTGTACCACCAATGCAATACCAAGGTACCCTTCAACAACATTCACAATACCAAGTGATACCACAAACAAACTACCAAGGTATACCCCAAACTCAACAACACGTTGTTCAACTGTAAACCCAAAATCAAAATCCTCAACAACAAGGAGGACCACAAAATCGATATCAAGGAGGACCATGAAGTTAATACTAAGGAACACCTCAAAGTCAATATCAAGGTACACAACAAGGACCCAACCTACCTTATGCACAACAAGGACCCAACATACCTTATACACAACATGGTCCTCAAGGTCCCATGACTACACAATATCCAGCTTACGACCAAACAAGCATCATGGGACAACAGATCTACAATTCCCAAAATCCTCAAGCAAGTACACAAAACAATGACATAAATGTGCAACTATAAACACTCAATCAAAGGATATTGGATATACAAATTGGAAAGCCTAGGAAGAGTTATGCTCTATAAGAATTTTGTACATATCCATTTGATCAAAATTTATCCATGGTACCTTTCCCCAAAGGCTTTAAAATACCAAAATTTTACAAGTATAGGGGGAAAGATCCATAGCATGTACGTGAATTTTCAGTATCTAGCATGGAACTACAACGAAATGATACCTACTCGATGATACTTTTTCCATGGAGTCTCAGTGGGCCCGTTATAGACTAGTTCTCTTGTTTACCACTAGGTATTAGAAAATTTGATGAGTTGTCAGATACGTTTGTCAACCATTTCTTATATAATATAGAATAGGACATAACAATAACCAATCTCTATAAAATCAAACAAAATCAAGGTGAATCATTTGGCTTGTACCTACAAAGTGATAGAAATCTAAAATAGATTGAATAACCCAAGAACTTTATAAGAGAAAATCAAAGCTACATAAACTAGAAAAGCATAAAGAATGCACACCAAAACTCTAAGAGATTATGCAATGTCAATATGATAAAATTGCATTAAGAGCCTCCAAGATGAAAAGATACAATGCAAATATGCATGAATGGATGAAAATACAAGCTAGGTAGTGAGTTTGTATAGAACTTAGGAGACGGGGTAGGTGGAAAATCCAACCAATAGGAATCAACCACAAAAAGTGGATATGGACCACCAAAAGTGGAGGATGCCACCAAAAGTGGAAAGTGGTTCCACCCTTTAAGGAAGGGAACACCTTATCACTTATCTCCTAGTTATTAAATAATAAACTCACTTTATTATCCTAAGCAAGCTTAATTAAGTGTAGGAAAAACCTAGGACTAAGGGAAAATAAATTAACCCACTAGGAAAATAAAAACTTACACCAACACCCCCCCTTAAGCACAACTTAGGATGATGTAAAATATGATGGGTCCCAACAAATGAGGCCAGGTTAGGTACCCATGTACAAATGCAATGCAGAGAAATCTCTCACTACCGGGGAAAAGGAGAAAACCTAGTGGGACAAAACTCCTCCCCAAAAGAGAGATGAAAAGAAGAAAAGGACTAAGCAACCCCCCCATGGATGACACCAACCACACCCCGAGTAAAGCCTACAAATGAAGGAACTTGCTCTTATTGAAGGGTTTGGTGAAGATGTTTGTAGTTTGATCTGATGTCGGATAGTACTTGAGATCAATGATCTCACTGTGAATCGACTCTTGAATGTAGTGCATGTGGATCTCAATGTGCTTGGTCTGTTGATGATGGATCAGATTGTGAGAGATTTGAATCGCACTTTGGTTGTCACAATGGATGACTATGGGCTTTCAGAAGGGAATGCCAAACTCAGTGAGAATTCTCTAAAGTCGAATGGACTCGGTAGCAACATTAAATGTTCCTCAATACTCAACCTATATAGATGAAAGAGCAATAGTAGACTGCTTCTTGCTCGACCAACAAATTGGACTAGAACCAAGGGAGAAGCAATATCCTAAAGTAGACTTGCAATCCTGAGAATCGCCTACCCAATTTGAATTTGTGTCCCACCAAGTCAAAATCCATGCCCGTTGCATAATGAATCCCATAATTGTGAGTACCCTTGATGTAGTGAAGAATCTTCTTAGTTGCTTTCTAGTGCAACTCATGTGGCTCTTGCATGAATTGAGAGACCATGCCTACTACATATGAAATGTTGGGCCTCGTATGAGTAAAATAGATGAGACTACCAACAAGTTATCGATATAAAGTGCCATCAACCAAGGGTGAAGAGTACTTAGCCTCAAGTTTGACCCCTGACAAAAATGGAGTCGGTGCAGGCTTACAATCAGCCATCTGAAACCTTTGGAGCATGTCAAGTGCATACTTAGATTGTACAAGAGTGATACCTGAGGAAGACTAAGTAATCTCAATCCCCAAGAAGTAGTGCAACAAGCCCAAGTCTGACATCAAAAACTGATCATGAAGGGTAGTTTTCATTGCCCGAATGGTTGATGAGTGACTCCCTGTGATCAACAAGTCATCAACATAGAGAACTAAGAAGGTGTGAATATCATCCTACTACAATATGTAGAAATTAGGATCATAATGGCATCGAGTGAACCCCGTTGTTAGAAGGAAGGAGTCCATCTTGGCATATCAAGCCCGAGAGGCATGCTTGAGGCCATAGAGAGATTTTTTAAGATTAAACACAAGTGAAGAATCCTAAAAAAACCCCTGTGGCTGCTCCATGTATATCTCCTCCTAAAGATCACCGTCAAGAAAAGCACTCTTCACATCCATCTGATGAACATCCCATCTATGTGTCGTAGCTATGGCAAGAACAAGTTAAGTGGAATTCATTTTGGAGACTAGTACAAAAGTCTCAGAGTAGTCAATCCCTTGAACTTGGGAGAATCCTTTGGCAACCAAGTGAGCCTTATGCTTGTCAATTGAACCATATACTACATATTTTGTTTGATAGATCCACTTGCATCAAACAAATTTTCTTCCCTTAGGAAGTGGGACAAGATCCCAGGTGTGGTTCCTCTCCAAGGAATTGAACTCTTCCTGCATGACCGCATCCCACTCAGGGACACCAAAAGCTTCCTGGAAATTCTATGGATCAGAAGTTGAAGCAAGGAAGGCATTTGGAGCATCCTAAAACTATGATCTTATTCTCCTATGATCTAATGGATCCCCTACCAAACTACCTGTTGACTACAAAGTTTGACGAGCCTAAAGAGGCCCTATGGATGGAGAAAGAGGAGAATCATCATCCTCTGAAGATGAACTATGTGCATCCTCATGATCACTATCATCATCTAAAGTGGAGGAAGAAGACTCCTCATCATGTTCTAAAGTATTATGAACCTCTGAAGAACTATTATCATGATATAAGGACTCCAAACTAATGGTGGTAGGAGAAGTGTCAAGAGAAGGACTAGAAGTACTCTCCTCAAAATGAAAACTCTTCTCAATGAACAACTCATGTGTGGTAGGATGAAGAAACTTGTAGCCTTTGACATCATCTTTCAACCATGACAAACAATTTACCATCTCTTTCAAGGACTGATTCTTATGTTCTGCAACTCCATTCTGCTGAGGACTGTAGGAGATTGTATGTTGCAAATCAATGCCCTCTGAAGCATAATATTGAACAAACTTGTGGTTTACATATTCCCCCCTATTATCTGTAAAATAAACTTTGATAGATTTTCCAATTTGTTTCTCTACAAAATCCTTATACTCCAAGAATGAATTGAAGACTCTAGACTTCTGTTTGAGAAAGTACACAATAGTGTACCTAGAGAAATCATCAATGAATGTAAAAACATATCAGGCTCTACTAAAAGATGATTGTGGAAATGGCCCAGCCAAATCACTATGTACCAACTCCAAAAGATGTGAGGCTCTTCAAGCTTTGCCTTTGTCAAACTTCTCTTCAAGATACTTTCCAAGAATGCAACCATGACAAACACCTTTAGAAAATTGAACTGTAGGTAATCTTGTAACCATGTCATATTTGTTGAGTTGTTGCAAGTAGTGGTAGTTCAAGTGACCAAACCACTGATGTCACAAGTTACTCATATCATCTGAATGAGTGAGTAGAACAGTCGAAGGAGGATTGAGAACAAAGTGAGAGAACAAATAAAGCCAAGACTAATGATCTGCTCTCCCAACTACAACTGTAGAATCATTCTACATCTCACGAATCACCACTGAATCAGGAGTAAACTCAGCTCTCTTTCTTGTACCTGTGTCAGTGATTTGATAAATAGATAGGAAATTAGTTGATAATGAGGGCACACAAAGAACATCTTAGAATGTGTCATCCCCCATATCAACATACCCTCTCCCACACACCTCAAGTGGAGTGTCATCACCCATCAAAATGGAAGGCATAGACCATGGTTCCATAGATTCAAGTTCATCCTCAGTTGAAGCCATGCGGTGTGAAGCACCTGAATCAAGAACTCATGTGGATGGTGTAGAAACAACTGCTACAAGGGACTTGCATTTCCTTTCCCCTTGTTGTTCTCTTTAGCCTTGTGAGAACCCTCTTTGGAACTTTGTTTGATGGAATCAGGAACACTGAGATTATTCTTCTCAAGAATGTGTGTCAAATGATCCACTTGTTTCTTCAAACACTTATGTTCATCATGACTGGGTTTCTTATAATAGGCACATTTGACTCTCTCTTAATTAAGCTTATAACCTATTGAAGATGAGGTCTCATTACTTTCTTTTAGAGTAGCCAATTTCTGATTCTTCTTCTCTTTGCTATTCTTTTGTTTCTTATCCTTATTACTACTTTGTCCTCTTTGTTCATTTGTGCCAAGGTTGGCAGCCAAAGCATGATACTTATAAGACTTAAGAGTGCTCATTTGAATTAGATTATCTTGCTCACATGTAAGAGAAGAAGAAAAATCATCCAAAGATGGCATTTTGAATCGAGATCCAAATGCATCCTTAGTAGCATAGAAGGTAGAAACAAATACTAAATATTCAAAACTTAGCTTTGAGAGAATACTTAGAATCAATTGTTCATCTTTCTTATCAATTCCACATTGTTGTAGTTGTAGCCTTAGTGATTTCATTTTGGTGAAGAAATCTTGAATTGTGCTGAAGTTGTCTAGATTTAAACTAATTAGTTCATTCTCCAACATATGACCCCTCATAGAATCTTTTGCACCAAAAAGAGATTCTAGCTTTTTCCATATTTCATTTGGAGTATTCAAAGAATCAACATGAAAGAGTAAATTAGGAGATATAGACACACACAATTATCCATATGCTCTATCACATTTGTTAAACCACTCAATTTTTTTTATCTTTAGTTGGTTCAGTTTCCAGTCCCATTACTACTCTATGCAAACCAAGTCTTCTTACGTGAATTTTAATTTGTGTTTTCCACTCGAAATAGTTGTATGCAGTTAGAATGGGAACTGTTATTGATTCCATGAAGAAGAAATGCAAAAGGAAATGTGGAAAGAAAGTGAACACAAGAACGCTAAGAACACCCCCACCCTTTTTACTAGTATCAAAGATCACCCCCCCAAATATTATAAGGTTATCACTTTATAATTTAGTGTGTTTACAAAGCCTTTTCCAAGATACAATGGTCAATAGGCTCAAAATAACCAAAATTACAAATTATGATACAAAATGAACCTGACACAAACTATGGAAAGATTAGCCTTATGGCTATGCAGTGCTCTTCAAGACCTTTCCAATGCCTATTCATTTATGAAAATTAGAGCACTAGGGTGAAAGTTAAGGCATGTTGAAGAAATTAGCACAAGACAACTTCAACCTGAAATATCTAGTACAAGATGGAAAAAAATATTCTCAATACCTCTGTGGATTGAAAGTGTTCATCTCTAACTTTTCGACAATATCTCATTTGTAGAAAACAGACACTATGGTGAAAAGTTATGATTTTTTAAGGAACGGGTTGAATTTTGCCTGTAGTGACGACCCCTTGGCAAAAGAAAAATTTGCCAAAAATCAAATTCATCTAAAATAGACAAATTTTATATGTGAATAGGTGTTTTTGGGCCTTCTAAACATAATGGCAATGTCCTTTTGGCCTGAAAATGCTCCAATAAAAAGTTGTTCGCAAATATGAGCTTCAAACCCCCACCTACAACTATGTCAAATGATCTCCAATTTGGATGAAACAAAAGCCAAATCTGACTTTCTCAAGCCTTCTAGACACGTTCGAATAGTCAAAAATGTTGCTAGTATAGCCAAAAATGATTCAATCACCCGGATCTCTCAAAACACATATACAATATGAAGAGGTTATTAAATCTTTGCAAACCCTTTCTAATTCTCCAGATCGTTCAAGAACGCAAGACAAGAGCATAAATGAATTTACAAGATATTTTACAAGAAACTCAATCTCTCAATCAGGAATCTAAGTGCTTAGATTTCTCAAAACAAAAGCTTTGATACCATGTTAGAAATTTGAAATAGATTGAATAATCCAAGAACTTTATAAGAGAAAATCAAAGCTACACAAAATGGAAAAGCATAAAGAATGTACACCGAAACTTCAAGAGATTATGCAATGCCAATATGGAAAAATTGCATTAAGAGCTTTCAAGCTGAAAAGATATAATGTAAATATGCATGAATGGATGAAAATACAAGCTAGGTTGTGAGTTTATATAGAACTTAGGAGAGGAGGTAGGTGGAAAATCCAACCAATAGGAATCAACCACAAAAAGTGGAGATGGACCACCAAAAGTGGAGGATGCCACCAAAAGTGGAAAGTGGTTTCACCCTTTAAGGAAGGGAACACCTCATCACTTATCTCCTAGTTGTTAAATAATACTCACTTTATTACTCTAAGCAAGCTTAATTAAGTGTAGGAAAAACCTAGGACTAAGGGAAAATAAATTAACCCACTAGGAAAATAAAAACCTACACCAACACAAATATGGAGACACAAAGCGGGCAAATGTAAGTGGCCCATTCTAGAGAAACAACTTGTAGATATTTGTATCTCCAACGTATGTATGCAGATATCAATTACCAACTCACTGTGTTATGCCCAAGCAATTTTGAAGAAACTATTGAAAAAGGTATACTTATCGAAAGAGCCCTCATTGCAAGGGGAGTAATCAAACTTCACAACCCCAAAGATCAACCTTCTACTTCAAATGACAAACCCAAGATATGGGCTAAAAATAAAAATGTAACCAATGATGGAGTAGTTGACACTAAGGTTGTACGCAATGTGTAGACTCCTAATGTGCCACAAAATCATGTTCAAACAACACAACAATGCTATGCTTCAAATAACCCATAGAACAACCAACCCAACTATCAATTGAACAACCAAATCAGTTATCCTTAGAACAATCAACCAAACAACCAACAACACAATCAAGGATAGGATAATGAAAGGAGACCACCAAGAGAATATGACCAACCACGAAGAAAATTTACTCCATTGGGCGAACCCCTTGAGGTGATTATGCAAAAACTAGTCCAAAAGAACCTCATCAAGATTAATGACAACAAACTATGAAGTACCTAACTTCAAACCCCCTTGGTATAATAAAAATGGTCAACGTGAATTCCATAAAATCAAGGGGCATACCACTAACAATTGCATGAGGCCAAAGAACATTGTACAAGATTTAATCGAAAAGGGAGAGGTCAACATAGAACATCGACCTAGAAATAAAAACCTAAAGATTTACAAGGATCCAATCCCTGACCATTCTAGGGGAAACAACAAAGGAAAAGAATAAGATTATCGTAAGGCCAACTTCGCCTATGACTCAGGAAATATCTCTCATGATGATAATACCATTAGATTTTTAAACATACTAAGCGGAAATCCTGAGTGCAACGTAACTACTTGAAGAGAAAGAGTTACAATCCAAGGAGTCCTACCCATAGTAAAAGCCACAAGTAAGCCATCTAATGACTATAGCATTGTCGACCTACTTAAGAAAACTTCAGCCATAATTTCCATCCCTGAGTTGTTGAAGTTGTCGCCAGCTCATAAAGAAATCTTGGAAAAAATTCTTGTCAAAACTCTGGTTCCTAATGACCTCAACACAAATCAATTTCAAGCCATGGTTGGTAATATCACCTCCACCCATCATTTAGTCTTTTCTAAGAAAGACCTTCCACAAAAATATTTCTACAATCAGGGTCTTTATTTACAACTTTGTGTCCACAAACATAAAATCAAGAGAGTGCTAATAGATAACGGTGCAAGCCTGAACATTCGTACCTTAAACTTAGTGAAAGAACTGGGGTATTCTAATGATGTCATAGATAAAACTAGGAGCATCACCATCAGAGCTTATGATGACATGGAGCGGAACTCAGAAGGAACCATTAGACTGCCAATTTAAATTGGACCAGCCATATCAGAAACATGTTAAGTGCTAGATCTCGAGCTACCATACAACCTTCTATTGGGATGACCATCGATACATGCCTTATAAGAAGTCCCTTCCACATTTCATCAATGCCTAAAATTTCCTTATAATGATGAGGAAGTTACGATATATGTCAACCCTGAACCCTTTCATTATTGTGCTAAATTGGAGGAGAAGTACAATAAAATTCTACAAGTACCCAACAACGATATATCCTCCCACTCTTTCTCGTATGTGGACCCATCATTACTATCTTCATCCTCTATTGAAACTCCATCAACTGAACCCCAAAAATCTGATCTAAAAATCCAAGTACTTGACAAAGGTTGGGGGAAGTATTGTTTCTTCTCTTGTTTACTCATTTTTTGTTTGTTTAATTCTTTGCTTGTATAATTGTTTTATATTAATTGTGTGTGTTATTTTATTGCTTTTCTTTTTTTCTTTTTCTATTTGTTCGTTACTATATTTATTATTTGTCTTATTAGGTTCCTTTTGCTTAATTTCGTTTTTTATATTTTATCCCTTCCTTTTGTTTGTCCCCTTTTTCTTTCTCAATTCTTTTTCTCCTTCTTAAATTAACATACAAATTTATAACTTTCTCGGTCTTTTTTCATTCATTTATTTTCTTTGCTAATTTAAGTCTTTTCCTCTTTACTTTATCTTTATCCATCATTTTTGGGAAATGTGCCTCTAACCCTTCCCAAACTCCCCCCTCTCCCTTTATATCCAAGTCTGCTTGCTCTTTTTCATTTCTCTCTCTATCTGCTTATCATCCTGATGATGGATCATGGAGTATGATCCGAAATGTTGATGTAAAAATTTGCACACAGTTTTTTCCAGAAATCTACATACTAAGTATCATTTCAACCAATCCTTTTGCATTGGAATGCTACCTCCAACACCTAATACTTATGGGGGACCAAAAGATATCAAACATGTTCAAGTTGTAACGATGATCATCAAACCCACCATTTTTACCAAGTGGGAGACATCCAAGATGAGGAAGTATGTGAAGAAGACCTATCTTCCTGGATCTACAAAGAAGAAGGATGGGAGACACCAATACCTCACCTTCCTATTGATTAGAGCAAAAAAGGATATCAAATAGACAAAATCATGGGGTTAACTGGACAAGGTGGCCTTGGTTTACATGGACAAGGTAAGAGAGAACTAATTATCGTGGAAAAATGCCCGAAGAATCTTCGACTAGGTTATGGTTCATCTAACGCGATTACCCCAAATACTGGAAGTACCTCTTATGGGGAATGATCTATTTCTACCACTGATGAGGCATAAAATAATTGTGAACGTCTAGATGACTACCTATATATACAAAACATGTTTGAAAACCTCAATGTAAATACTATCATTGTTGAACCCACAACCGAACCTATATTTGACGATCTGACCATATTGAAATGGATTCCAATGAATACAAATGGAATTCTTGTGACCGTAGTGATTATAATGGGTAAAAGCAAGAAGTTGGGTCCACGAAGAGGGGAAGTTTCGGCCAAAAAAAATCCCGCAGGAAACGCGTACGCGTTATTCTTTGGGTACCCAAGCCTAAAAAATGTGTATGCGTTATGCTTTGAGTACACACTAAAAAATGCGTACGTGTTATAACATGTATGCATTATATAGCATGTACGTGTATGCATTTTATAACATGTACGATTCATTTATTTAAAAAATTAAATACCTTTTAGAAACGTGTACACGTTTTGTAACATAAAACGTGAACACGTTTTAAAATGCATACACATTTCTAAAATGTTTTTAATTTTTAAATAATCAAGCAAACAAGGAACGTGTATGCATTTTTAAAATTTTGAATCCCCAACCCACATGCTACCTCGGTTTTAGGCTTGGCAACCCGACCCTTAGCCGTTGACCTAAAAGTAAAAAACTAAGGCAAGTTCAAAAGAAATGTCCAACTTTGGCAATATGGTTGATGGACTTTTTTTATGAATCAACCTATGAAATTAAAACCCATTAGAAAAAATAATGTCTAGTTTCCAAATATATAATTTTTCTTAAGATTGGATTATATTTGTTATTTTTTAATTAATTTCTAAGCAAACTAATCCATAAACTTGAAATATCAGATTTTTTTGTTTTTTAATAACTTTTTTTGGTTTTTTTTTTTTTAATATATGGCATCAATATTAAAATAATTCTCTACACAATGAAAAAAATTATTCAAAAAATATTTAGTTTAGGTCCAATTATGTTGTCTGTACACGTTGATTTTTAAAAACAACAATTAAGGTCAATAAAAACTCAATAAAAAAAGTATTCAAAAAAAAAATTACAAAAAATATCCTCATCAATCTTCATGCTGTTAACTATCTTTCCTCAAAATGAATTAGCAAAATACTTTTATTTGGGTCAAAAAGTGGTGTTTGTACACATGAATGGTATGGTAAAAAAAAAAAAGTTTTTAAAAGTGGTTTTTATACATCCCTATCAAAATTCAATTTCTATCATCTGGGTATTTGAATAAATTACATATTTGGAAACTAGATTCAAAATGATAAATTTAATATTATTGACTTTTTTTTAAGATTCATTGTGTAAGTGCCTCAAATTTTTAGTCCAAGTGTGACAAATTCTGAAAAAAAACATCAAAAACACTTCCACTTTTTGTGGACCCAACTTCTTGCATCAACCCTAACCTAGATACCTTATGCAAATTTTGGAAAAACCAATGTCCCTAACCTAGCAAAAAACTCCATAAGCTTTTCTAATACTAATGAAAAAATATCCTTGCATTATCCATAGTTGATAGATTTGGACCAACAACATCATACACCTGTTTTGGACACATTCCAAAATGATGAGGCTATTGTGGAGTTCATGGGACTTCGAACCGATATATCGCAAGGAGATCATAGAGCAAGTTTTGTAATGGAACTAGATCAAGGAGCATATTTCTGAGGGGATATTGTACCTTCCAGTCGCAAAAATAAACTACAAAATATAAAAATCAAAAAGAGGTCCCCTAAAGAAAACCATAATGTGGCTTTTATCAAATCAAGAAAAGAAAAACACAAAGGACGCATGTAAAGGTGAAACCCTCTCTGAGGCACCCGAAGATGGGGGATTCAATCTCCCCACCATAGAATATCAATAGAAATCAACACTCCTAGTTGAAGACTCCAAACCTATCAATGTTGGCACAATAGAAACACCAAAAATCACATATCATGCAACATCATTGGATCTTGAGGAAAAGGTAACTTCTAAGCATTTATCAATGAGCATAAAATCAAATTTGCATGGACATATGCAGACATGACAGGGCTGGATCCCATCTTGGTATTACATCACTTAACAATGTTTCGTGGAGCTAAACCAGTCAAACAAAAGTTATGAAAAATGCATCTACAAATAGCATTCTTGGTTAAAGTAGAACTTTAGAAACTCCTAGATGTAGGCTTCATTACACCCATTGACTATCCTGAGTGGGTAGCTAATCTTGTACCAGTATCAAAGCCCATTAGGGGCATAATAATCTGCACTGACTTTAGGGATCTCAATAAGGCATGCTTGAAGGATTACTTCCCTCTACCCAGTATCAACATGATTGTCGACCTAACCGTGAGTCATGAAATGTGGTCACTGATGGATGAATTCTTTGGATATAATCAAATAAATATCTCCCACAATGACCAACATAAAAAAACTTTCACTTGTGCATGGGGAACCTTTTGTTGGAATGCCATGCCATTCGATTTGAAGAATGTAGGGGCAACCTACCAATGAGCAATGACCACTATTTTTCATGATATGTTGTATATTAATATGGAGGATTATGTGGACGAAATACTAGAAAAATCCATCAAGAGAAAAGATCATTTGGATAACCTAGAAAAGGTATTTGATAGGCTAGAAGAATACAACTTAAGGCTCAATCCAAAGAAGTGCATATTTAGAGTAACATCTAGAAAACTATTAGGATACATTGTGTCTAGAAGAGGCATCAAGGTGGATCCCGCCAAAGTCAAAGCTATATTAGAAATGCCTCCTTTGAAAACATTGAAGCAACTGAGAAGTCTACAAGGTAAACTACAGTCCATCAAACGGTTCATCGCACAATTGGTAGACAAGTGTCATTTATTCACCCATTTACTACACAAGGATATAACATTCAAGTGGGATGGAAGATGTGATCAGGCTTTCCAACAAGTCAAGGATTATTTACTCACTCCTCCAGTATTAATGCCACCAATCCAAGATAAGTCAATAATCCTATATGTATCTACAACACCAGCAGCTCTAGGAGCTTTGTTAGAACAACTAGATGACAATAACAAGGAAAGAGCAATGTGCTATATTAGTTGAACAATGGTGGGTTATGAATTGAAATATTCACCCATAGAAAGAGTGTGTCTATCTATCATCTTTGTGGCACAAAAACTAAGACACTACATATTAAACAAATAAGTGAAACTGATATCAAAGGTGGATCCCCTAAAGTATCTATTGGAAAACACAACTCTAACAGGGAGGATCACTAAGTGGATAATGATACTTAGCGAGTCTGACATAGAGTACATTGACAAAAAAGCTATAAAAAGGACAAATCATAGCAGATCAATTAATAGATGCACCAATGGAGGATCGTTAGCCTCTAATAACATAATTCCTAGATGAAAGCATATTGCTAATAGAATAGTCAAGTCGTTGAACCTTGTACTTTGACGGGTCCCACACTCAACACGACTTAGGGTTTTGTATCTTATTTCTCACACCACAAGGAGATAATATACCTAAGGCTTACAAGATTTCCTTTCCATGTACCAATAACATCTTTGAATATGAAGCACTAATTATAGGACTAAAGATGGTCGTAGAATGGAGGATAAAAGAGCTACAAGTCTATAGAGACTTTCAACTGGTAATAAGATAGGTAAATGATGAATATAAAACAAATAATGACAAGATTATGCCATAAAAAAGAATGGTGGATAGTTTCAAATAGTACTTTGTCATCATCACCTTTGAACAGGTTCCTATGATCAATAACAGAGTAGTTGACGCTATTGCAACAATAGGTTCACTCCTCGACATTCCACAAAATATTCCCAAATATGAATTCCCCATGGAGCAACTACTTATATCGACATTCAATGTCCTAGAATCAAAACTTGTTTGTGATGTTATTGGTCCTAACTCGCCATGATGCCAAGATATGTTTGCCTATATCCAACATGGTATCATACACCCTGATTTAATGATAAACCAAAAGAAAACCTTTGTCTGTGGAACTTCTTGATTCTACCATCTTAGGAGATACCCTATACAGATGAAGTATAGAAAAAACATTACTTCGATGTCTCAACGTGGAAGAAGCAAATCACTTTACAAGAAGTGCACGAAGGTATTTGTAGGTCTCACTCTAGTGGACCTAATCTAGTACATAAATTACTAAGAGAAAAGTATTATTGGCCCCTTAATGGAATAAGAATGCATTCATTTCTCAAGGAGATGTCACCAATGTCAATAGCACAATGATCTTGTTCACGCATCGACACAAGAACTAAGACCTATAAAAATACCATGGCCTTTCTCGCATTGGGGACTAGACTTAATAGGGAAGATCTCTCCCGCATCATCTAATGTGCATAAGTTCATTATCATCGCAATTGAATACTTCACAAAGTGTATAGAAGCAATTCCATTAACGTACATCACAGGGAAACACATATCCAAGTTTGTCTTGAATTATCTAATTTGTCAATATGGAATTCCCCAAACTATCATAACGAACAATAGAACCCCATTCAAAAACCAAGATGTGCGCGAGGTTTGTTCAAAGTTTTCTATCCAACACCGACACTCAATGCCCTACTATCCCCAAGGAAATGGTCAGGCTGAAACATCCAATAAAACCATTTTGAAAATATTGAAAAAGACTGTTAATGACATCGGCCATGATTAGCATTTGCAGCTAAATTCAACCTTATGGGCTTATCGAACCAACATTCACACACCTACGGGTGCCAAACATTTTTCCTTGGTCTTCAGATCTAAAGAGACCTTACCTATTAAAGTGTGAGTATCCTTGAAAGGTATGGTCAACAATGGAGAATATTGGGTGGCCAGATTGAATGAGTCAGAACTCCTAGATGAAATGAATTTGAGCATGTTAAACCATCTTTAGGTTTATCAAAATTGGCTCAAACAAAGCTACAACAAAAATATTAAGAACAAAAACCTTCAAGTTGGTGACCTAGTGCTGAAAGAGAATTAGAAGATCCAACTAAATCAGGATGGGAAGGGGAAGTTTGAACCAAATTGGTTAGGTCCTTTCATCATAACAGTAAACTATGGCTCAATGGAATATCAGTTGGCTACTTTTGAAGGAGAACCTTTAGTCGAACCTCTAAATAACAACCATCTCAAAAGGTTTTATACTTGAGCACATCAAAATATAATCAGCAAAAAAGATAAAAAGCAAAAAAATCAAAAAGCAAGAAAAATAATAAAGATAAATAAAAATGTCCTTTAAGTGAAAAACCACCTTATAGCACTTCTAGGACTAGTAACATAGTGAAAACCTAGCAAACAAGCGCTATGTTTGAATAAGACCTGCACTTTTATCTATTAGCACTATCTAAGGCATCCACTCCATCTGGCCCATAATAAAACATGTATCCAACCATGGATCGATAAGTGATCAAGTGTTGAACCTTGTTGCGCCATCAAAATTCGTCTCCCCTAATGAACGTACTCTTGTCTCGAACTAGGTGCAAATTCTTGAAACTAGTAGCGGAATTGGATCCTTGTACATGCAATCATAGTAAAAAACTATCAAAATAAAAAAAAACTCTAGAAAACAAACAAAATCCCAAAAACATTTTATTTTATGCTTTAAGTCAGCACCAGTCGAACTACGTGGTCTCTACATGTATAATGTAGGAAAGGATAATCTTTGATCAGCCCCCAAGGCCCTAGTTCAGTCCCCTTAGGTGTCCATCGTACTCTTTAAACTTAGTCAAAAAATTAAAAAACATTCAAAAAAATTAGAAAAGGTCAAAAACATACTCCTATCAAACAAGTGAACTACGAGCCTCTACATGTATAACGTAAGCAATTCCATCACTGATGAGCCCCTGAGGCCCTAGATTAGTCCCCCAAAACAAAATAAAACATTCATAAAAAATTAGAAACCTCCAGAAAACAGTGTCACTCCATACAGTCGAACTACGGTGTCTCTATTTTCATCATGTAGGTAAGACTACTCTATGATCAACCCTTAAGGCACTAGGTCAATCCCTTTAGGTCCCCCTACTTGTCTCTAAATTTCCTGAAAACAACAAAAACAACATCAAATAAATCAGAAAATTACAAAAAGTCCTACCTCCATTGTCACCTATCAGCAATAAATTCTCCCTCTATAATAAACAATCATCACTCACCCTTTGACAAAGCAATCTACAAACAAAGAAAACATTGAAATCGAAACTTCCAAAGTAAAAATTGAAACGACTGGATCACTACTAAGGTAAAATAATGCCTAAGGTATTAACTACCTACCTACCAATAATTCACCATGAACATCCTAACGTATGTCTTAACGGATAAAATGTTCCTACAATAGACATCACTACTGGATAACATCCTAAAACATCAAACAACTTTAGCAAGTGACACTACATTGTTTATCTTTTTATGATCTTATCTTTTTAATTTATCTTAATATCACATTCCCAGGACCTCTCAAGGATATCCATTAAGGATTTAGAAAGGAAGGAATCGAGATATTGATCATTGATTTTTGTTTATTTTGTTTGTTAGATATTTTTGTGATATTACCATGGAAAATACTTGTTTTGTTTTGTGTGTGGAAGTTATTTTGAGGCAATTCGTGTAGTAGTTACATGTTAGGCACTCCATACCTCTCAGTGTAATTGGTTTGAAATGTTTTGACGCAACTCAACCATGCACTCTAACAAGGTTTTTCGTATGTCTGGTATGATCAAGAATATTCTTTTTTTACAAAGTCAAAGTCCACACAATGGATACAAAGCCACCTCAGTTATTAATATCTAGGTGCATCGTATTTGTTTGATACATCAATAAGGATTTTTGAAAGATACGAAGCCTCTATGAAAGCAAAAGAAAACTCATCAATGACTAACATCATCAAATTCTTCTATCTCTAATTCTAACAAACACTTCTTATGAACATCTCCACCCTACATCCACAAACTCATCAGTGCATATCATGAGCATATAATTATAATTATACAACCATCCATAGCATATACATGCATCATAAAAGAACAAAAGCATGAGCATATAATTATATCCATACATCCATCCATAGGATATATATGCATCAGAGTGGGTGGCCACCACATCCTTGTAAGTCCTGATGTGGCTGGTTGGGTGGGGAAGGCTGGGTATTGACATGGCATTTCTCTCACGTGAACTTTCTAGAATGGGGTTCTTTTCATTATTCCTCACTGGCTCTTTGTGCAATAATGTCTTTTAAAGGTGAAGGATGTGCTCGCTCTTTGAAGTTTTTAATATTGTGTGGTGGCTTTATCTCATTCATTCCATTCATGGTGGTTTGGTGTATGTGGCCTACTAAGGGGATGAGCAGGTTTATTCTCCTTGTTTCTGCAGAGGAGTTAGAGATGCGGGGGCTGGTAACGACTATCGAGATAAAGAGCTCTAAGCGACAGATTGCTTTCGAGGGGCCCATCTCTTCCTTGAGGCTCCATCATATCATTCGCCACCCTGATTACCTGACAAATGCAACTATCAAGTGTCTAGTGGGGAAAGCCTTTATGGAAGACACCAAAGGTTATCGCTTGGATTCAGACATTTCTTCAAGGATTCTGGTTGGTTTGCTTGATGTTGGTGTGTCGAAATCAGATGCTCGTGTGATTATGAAGGGTCTTTTTTCACAATGAAATGCTGGTTGGTCTAGATCGAGCCTTGGCAGCGACACAAATTGGTAAGGGAATCCCTCGGCCACGGGACCTGCACTTGTTAGATGACCCAGATGCTTTGGTTCATTTTCATCCTTTCATTCTGGATGTGTATGGTGTGGAGCTTATGGATTTTAGGCATTTGGCTTTGGTTGGTGCACAAAGTATCTGAAAAAGAAATTTTTCCTAGTACTTGCTGCAGATTCGACTTGGAAAAGGGATTTTCATATCTTTGCTCAACAAAATGTATGGTGACTAGGGTTTGGTGTTCTTGGGTGTCATTAGGGTTTAGTACTGTTCTGTTGTATTTTTGTTAGGGGTTTGGTTATCTTAGTCTTCGTTCTGTAATGTTTTTTTGGTGGCTATGACTACACTGTGCTAGATCGATATAAGGTTTAGTTTGAAGTTATGGTGAATTTTGATCAATTCTAGGGCTTTAGCCCAGTCCAGATTGTATATGTAAAACTTTTTTCAAATATTAATAGAAACTATCCTTGCTTACTGATAAAATATATATATATACATCAGAAAAAAAACAAAAGCATGAGAATATAATTATAATCATACATCCATCCATAGCATATACATGCATCAAGAAAGGAATAAAAACATGAGCATATATTATAAAATTTTCATCCATGCATCTCATATATATTATCAAGAAAAATACAAAAGCATCATCAAGACATATAATCATCCATCAACATCTCATAAACACATAATAAAGCCAAATCGAACATGGTATATCATATATCATAAAAAATGGATAATGTCATCATCAAATGTCATGTGTGATACAACATCAAAGGCGATCAAAATAAATGCATATATACAAGGCCTCAATTGGGTCGATGAATATAAATACAAAAATATGTCTACATAAGTCTCTGATAAACAACATATAAAAGATCATAAAAAAATTAGCTCTACTGGCTAGCCGACGGTGGAGATCTCGACTGATGCTCACTATGATGAGGGGATGGCTGTGGAATAACTAGACTTTCTGACATACTGCCCACTCGAATCTGCACCTATTTGTGTACTCGACTCTCCAAAATGAGGTCGTCTCTGAGCCCTCGGCACAAATGCATCATACAAAGTCTAATAATATGTCACCTACTGTAAAATCCTATCACGCTCGACCTGATATTGGGCCAAGAGAATGCTAGAGGCCAAGGATATCTCCATTTTCAATCTATGCTACTTCTTGATAGCCAACTCCTACCTCAATGAGTCTCTCTCCTAACAGAGAGTATCCTGCTTTGTGGTAAGAGTAGCCACCTGTGCATAAGCAACCTGCCGTTCTACAATCTCTGCATCCCTAGATGCTATCATTTGAGCTAGTTGAGCTTCCATATCCCCCTATGGGGGAGGACCCTGAGGAGCCTATGGTCCTTGTTGCTACTGCTCATCAGGTTACTAATTCTGCTAACCCTATATATGCTGCAACTACTTGTGAGCAATCCTAAGACGATGTCGATCCTCTCGATGCCCAACATGACCTCCTTTTTGAACACCTAGAACTAGACCTTTGGGAGCCATAGTTAATCTCAAAGGCCTACGGTGGGCCCACCATCCCTCAAAATCATGTGTCATCCCAAGATTTATGGGACCAACTTCCCAACCCCACGGAAAAGGTCTCAATGCTCTAAATGTTGTCACTACCATGCCAAAATCAGCACGAGGTCCCCAAGTGATCTCCTCTTGTGTAGTATGTCCAAACATGGAAATATAATCATCGACAAGCTGAGTCTATTGCTCACTAAACTGTCTTAATACTTTGTCAAGTAAATATCTCTCAAGCAGGAGATCTGAACGACCGATCATAAATCAAGTCTGCCTATAATAGAGCAACTACTCCTGATCATCTAGCCATGTCTCACAATCCCTGTATGGGTGCCATA
The DNA here is from genome assembly GCA_007258455.2 of Sequoia sempervirens. NCBI lineage: Eukaryota > Viridiplantae > Streptophyta > Pinopsida > Cupressales > Cupressaceae > Sequoia > Sequoia sempervirens. Next base: position 287,947,062 of record VDFB02270651.1, on the reverse strand, counting down.
TGAAATTTGTCACATCATCTAAAACTACCCTCCAATAAGACAGTCTGCCAAGCTGAGTATAATGTAAATAATCACTGTACTAATAGGCATAAGGATCGTGAGCATCCCTATCTCACATCCCCTCTAGACAAGTAATCGCTATCCTCTCCTAGACCCAAAAATTCAACAAGATGGATCCAACAGATATACTACTACTAGCTTGGTACATAGCCTTGTGCATATCTCTGTAAAGGTGGGCCAACACAAACTGACCCCAAGCATACACTGTGGCCTCCTCCATCATCTACTATATAACGATGCCCTAATTGACAAGGAATCTCTTAGCCCTCCTATCGGGAATCAAAGGTCCACTGATAATACCTACCAAGATGAGAACCATAGGATCGACACCATCAACAAGAGGCCCCAAATTGATCTCAAAATCAACAACCTGCAAATCCTCCACACCAAGTATTCTCTCCATCACTGAGGTATCCCTCTAAATGTCATAATCAATTAGCTCACCATAAATGGGGATCTTGAGAATCCTCCAAATGCCCTCCAAGGTAATGGTGCACTCTACAATAGGCAAATGAAATGAAGAGGTCTTGGAATGCTACTTCTTTAACAATGCAGTCATCATGGCTCAATGAGCCTTGAGCAACGACAAGTGAGCGATATGGTGCAAACCGATGGTATTAAGAAAGTCTCTCTATGTATCATCAAAATCAATCAATCCGTCCATCAACCGAGGAGGTCACTCTCACATAGACAAAGGCTTAAGGACATCTTGGAAACATTCAACACACAACGTCAAGATTTTTGAGAACTTCAAACTAAAACTAAACATCGACAATCAGTTATTTTGAAGCAAAAGCGAAAATTTTCTAGGCATAGTGATCATTTTTTTCAATAGCACAAATAGTTTTTAATAGCACCCAAATTTTTCAATAGCGCCCAAATTTTTCAATAGCGCCAATATTTGGAAAAAGTGCTCATCTTTTTCAAAAGTACTAATATTTGGTAATAGCGTACATCTTTTTGCAATATCGTATATATTTTTCAATAGCGGTTATGCTTGTTAAAAGTGACCTTATTAAAAGGTCAATAGCATTAAAATCAGGGCAAAAAGTGAAAATCTTCCTAAATGGTCGCTATTGCCTAGAAAAGAGTTTGAGCATTAATTACAAGTACGAATAAACGATGAAAGCAAAAATTAAAGATATATGTACTGGAGTCCCTGTGCCAACTAGCCATCGGTATACTTTGATTGCCTCCGCCTTGTGTGGAACTCCCAAAATTTGAGGCATCGTGAATTGTTGTTTACAGAAGTAAATCTCACAAAAAGTCTAGAGGCAAGAAATTCTCAAATCAAAAAGTACAAATGAGGGGTAAATTCAATCTAATTTACCATTTAAACCCTCCAAACCCTAATTTTTTACCTTAGAAACTCTCCTAGGTTAAAATTAGGTGCACCCTGGAACATTTGACCCATAAACAAAGGCCCTATAACCTAATTTTTTGTACTCTATGCATCTGAAAGTTATAATGAAACCTTGCCGCAAGCCTGACCCGAAAAATATTTTTTTTGGCCAACCTCTTGAGTGGGCAGCCCAACATCATATTATCCTTCCGCTGATCACTGAGGCACAGTGGGACATACATTTGTTTTTAAATTATGATCTTAACATCAAATTATTTGAAACAAAGCAACAGTACTTTGTCTCAAAGAGGGGCAAATTGTAGACATGTAAAAATGACCTAACACATATCACACATCCTCAATGACATTTTTCCTTATCGGCATCATTATCACTAATATCATTATATTTCACATTATTTACATCAAAAACCCTATTTTCCTCTATTTAATTGAATAATCTTTAATTATTTGATTAATTCACTATATTATCATTAATCTAACTTTATTCCTCCCAATTAATTAAATAACATCAATTATTTAATTATGTCACTAATATACCCTATTCGTCTAAATCAATTAAATTATTATCATTAATAATTTAAATCACATCACTTTCCCCTCTCTAAAACTTGAATAATTAAATTAATTATTCAACATCATTCAACATAGTCAACAAACAAATACAACTTTATTTGTTAAAGTCAAATATGACTTGCATGTTCATATCCTAATATTAATTAATTATTTAATTAATTAATTATCCTCACCCTCCTCTTTTGATTGAGCAAATCACAATCATTGATTTCTCACTCTAATTGGTTAATTAACTCATCTATTCTCCAATCTCATTGATTTCTTCAATCCCACCAACCAATCCCACCGATTTCTTCAATCCTAGAAACCAGTCAAATTGGCTTTCCTAATCCCACCAATTATTCCAATCTAAAACCACTAATTCTTCCAATCTATTTCCTCTCAATGGTTTTGAACTGTTGATTGGGATCTTTTATTACGAAATATTGATCGTTCATCTCAAAATGTGAAATCTATAAAACACTCTTCTACCCTCTCACAAATCATCCATAAATTTCATAGCAAAGTGCTAAGCACTTGATTCTTGAGCATATTGAGAATTGTTACCCTCTTTTTCTAGATCACCATTATCAATGCACTTTGAAGCTTTTGCAACAACAACAATGGAGGCTTTGTATTGAATCGAGCAATCTGACATCCAAACATCAATAAAAACACAACTCCAACATGGGATGGTATAGCTTTTAAGGTTTTGAATTCAGTTTATGTTATCTTAGGATTACATTGTTAATTGATTTTGTTATTTTAGAACTTCATTTCATGAGTATGGTTGGAATCTGATCTTGTTTTGAATTAAGTTTGTTTAATTCATTACTTGCTTTTCGTATGCTTTATTCCTCCCTTACGACATATATATATATATATATATATATATATATATATCAATTGAACCAAAATAAGTAAACAATTGATCTTGATTAACTACACAATCCAATGAAATTGTTTACAAAACCAAATTAGGATTCAAAAACATGAAA